>JADDOH010006319.1:0-57767 GCA_016648135.1 Agrypnia vestita | reverse complement strand
ACATAACGAATGAAGAGGTTCTCAGCAGGATCGATGAAACCAGGCACATGAAGAATACCACCTCGAAAAGGCGTGCAAAATGGATGAGGCAACTATATTGGAGGGAATGGTAGAGGAAAAGATTGCCAGAGGGCGCCCTCGCCGTGAATATCTTGAACAAGTGTGCCAAGATATGAATTGTGCCTCCTACACAGAGCTGAAGAGGATCGGCCGGAAACGGAGCGGAATGCAGAAGGAGATGTGCTTTACTGCAAACCAATCCCTTGATTGAAAAGAAGAAGAAGAAGAAATAAGATTGCTTTTCATTGAACTTCATTAATTTAATTACCAAACAACTGTGTTTCAAAATTGAAACATCGTAATGAAATGTGTTTTCATTAAAATATTGTAAGCAAAATGTATATTTGTTAGTAAAATTTAGATTTTTAGATTAAAAAAATACATTCCATTTGTATAAAATCGAGAATTTTATTAAATACTACGTCAACCGCAGTTTCACTCAGTTCAAGCTTCGTTAGGGCGTATTTAAAACTAACATTTTTTTTCGAATTCGGGGTCTACGATATGCTCTGAGTACTCTATTTGCTGTTAATCCGCTCAGTTCTACATGTGCGTTTCTAGCTATTACATTTTTACTGACTATTTATTGTAATAAACATTCTTTGTGTGTTTTATTTCATTTAAAAATTCTAACAATAAACACACTTAACATTTTAAAAAGGGCACTAACAATAAATATAAAAAAGTTCACATATATACATAAAGAGTAAGAGCAAGAAAAAGAGAGAGAAAACATATAATTTGTAGGAAAAATACATCTTAATAACGGCGGCCCTCGTAGCGCTGTGGGTATGACACTAGCTTCCCACACCGAGGGTTCCGGGTTCGATTCCCGGCGAGGTCACAATTTCATCTACATACGTGGTTTACTCAAGCCTGGGTGTTTTGTGATGTATGTGGCTTCTGTAATTGGGCCTCCTGGCCTGTTGAAGCTTAAAAACGTATATATATGAAAAAATATATATGTATATTTATTTTTATGAAAGAAAAAAACTATAAGCTAAAAATTAAAAAGATATTGAATACATTTACTCTATTATTAATTAATTATTATAAATTTTTACTTTTGGCTCTATAAATTGTCAAACCGATGGCTAAATCCAATGTTGTGAAGAATATTTATTCTTGAATTTAAGAAGTGGTTTATTTAATCTAACATATCCATAAGGTAATTATCACTTTCTACGGTTTTTTTTTGTTAAAAGTATATTTTATGAAATTGAACATGGAATCCATTTCCTTCCGGGGTACACCATCTACCCCACATATGCTGGTATATCAAACAATAAATACCCAACCTCCATCTTACACAATATAACACATTTACAATTCAATTTCGCGAAATTTCCACCCGTTACCACGTGACTTTGCTCGCAAGTTTAACGGCATTTCCCACGTAAAAAATCTATACACATTTCAGAAGTTCCCCTACCAGGAGGTGTAGCAGGCTGTATTAACTGAAATATTTGATTTATCTTCGGGAGAAGGAAGATGGCGACTGACAGAACTTCTCCAGGGACCAGACGAAGAGCACCTGTGATTTCTTTTCGCGAATACTTCAGCGGGTATTGAATTTTTTCGCTGGAAATATAAATATTTTATCCCATTTTGTTTTGAGATATGAAACAACGTTTTATTATTTGATTCTGAGTTTCTTCCGATATTGCTACAGAGACATGTGAGTTGAAGTCTACCAACAGTCTAACATTTGAAATCTAGATTAATTGACCAAATTGTAGAATTTCGAGGGAACTTGCAAAGCTATAGTATCTTTGAAACAATAGTAAGAAGTCTTACAGTGATTTCTTTGTATAAATAAAAAAATATTTTTTATTTATTGATGCAATACAGTTCATGCATAGATTTTTTTACATTACAAACGAATAAATTACAAAATCATCATAACAACATGCGCCACATAATATCAAAGAAATATTTTCAATTTAAGATAATTAATTATCTGCATGTATAAATATGGCATATTGTAAAATACATTATTTGTAGCCCACTTGGATGGTGTGGTGTATATGTATATAAATGTGTTGTGTGAGTGAAAAACACTATAGTGAACTAGAACTAGAGAGGGAACACTCTCTTAGTGGTGATTTCAGCTATTTCATCTACGTTTCTTATTTTTTTATCCCTTAAAATACAGTTCTTTCTTTCCGTATACCGCTCCAAATCCCCATTCTCGTTTTATTCTCCTACAACACCTAATACTCATCTCTTGATTCCCGGCTGTTCGTGTTGTGAACAATATCAAATACTCTTTATTATTTTTTATGAATGTGAAATACGGAAGGAAAAATAACAAAAAAATTTAATCGACTTTAATTAGAATCAGGGAATCGGAAAATAAATTATAATATTTTGGTACAAATTTTAAAAATTAAACAATGATTATAGTTCAAATATTTTAAAAATAAATTGAAATTAGTGAACGTCTTTCATTAAAACTATTAAAAATGTACAAAAAACTCCAAATCATAGACCACCTACCAAAGACAATCAAAATAAAAGAATTTAAATTACAGTGCAAAAAAATTGTTATGAATAACTGTAAGTGATTGAACTACTATAATTTTTAAATTATAGTAGTTCAGTCACTTACACTTACAGAACTACTATAATTTTTAAATTATAGTAGTTTATTAACTATTATATAACTATTATCGATCATGTGTTAGTTCACATATCGACAGCTCCTACGTATAATATCGTAACCCTCAAATCATCGATTTTTAGTTTTTTGTGTATTTCATATGTATTTAATTATATCTTTATTTCCAAGAAAGAAAAAAAAATATTTTGTAACAAATAACGTTTTTTTCGGACGTATTTTATCGTATCTCAAACAATCACATATTTTTTACGAAGTATACTATCGTATATAACACTTACGATAATTTTCGTTGGAAAATAATATTAGGTCCTTACATATGAAATTGACGTTTAGTATGGGAGGAACATAAAGCCGATTTTTTTTTAATATAATATATTTATTTAATCAAAGTATGTACCATTGCTATCTATGCACTTTTGCCATCGTAGTAGGTAGTTCATCGATCCCTTTACTAAAAAAACCATTCGGACGGGAATCAATAAAATCTTTGAAGGCGGTTTGAACGGCCCCATCGGAGTTGAATTTTTTCCTTTGCAAGAAGTTATCCAAATTTCGAAAGAAATGGTAATCTGTTGGGGCAAGGTCCGGAGAGTACGGTGGATGTCTTAGACATTCCAATTAAAGCTCCCCTAATTTGGTAGCCGTCTGTTGTGCAGTGTGTGGTCTAGCGTTATCATGAAGCAGCAGTGGCCTAAAGCGATTAACCAGCCTCGGTTGTTTAGCAGCTAGCTTTTCCATCATGGTTTGCAGTTGCTGACAATAGACATCTGCCGTTATCGTCTGGCCAGATTTAAGAAGCTGTAGTGAACGACACCAGCACTAGTCCACCAAACGCTCACAAGTAACTTTTTTGGAGTCAATTTTCGCTTGGGGCATGGTTTGGCTGGTTCGGCATGGTTCAGCCATTGCGATGAGCGCTTCCGATTATCGTACAGGATCCACTTTTCATCACAGGTAATGATTCGATTTAAAATCCCTTCATTATTGTGCCGGTGGAGTAATGCAACGCAGCAGTCAACGCGCGTTTGTTGATTTGCTTCACTCAATTCGTGAGGTACCCACCTTTCAAGCTTTTTCACCTTACCAATTTTCTTCAAGTGGATTAAAACAGTTTTATCACTAACACCGCAGCCTGCAGCTAACTCGGATGTGGTTTGCGATGGATCCGCTTCCCCAATAGCCTTCAATTCTTCATTATCAACTTTGGTCTCCGGCCGTCCACGGGGCTTGTTCTGCAGGTCGAAATTTCCAGAACGAAAACGTTGGAACCAAAAATGCACTGTGTTTTCTTTTGCGGCACCGTCGCCATACACATCATTAATCCTTCGAGCCGTTTCTGCAGCACTGGTGCCACGGTGGAACTCGTACTCGTAAATAACGCGATATTTCAAGTTTTTCATTTTGTAAACTGAGTGACGCAAAGAAAAAACAATTGAGGAAAAAACAAATGAATTATAATTTTCAAAACACAAATACATGAATAAATAGCTGTATAAATTTGGATTTGGAATTCCTAACCAAAGAGAAGATATTTGAGATCAAATTTGCCAGTACGGCAAAACGCCAATTTCATATGTAAGAACCTAATATAAGATAATTTTATAGTATGTAACACTTACGATAACATACGTTGGAAAATAACATAAGATAATTATCGTATGTAACACTTACGATAATATGCGTGAGAAAATAACATAAGAAAATTATCGTATGTAACACTTACGTTATTTTACGTCGCGTCTTTTCCGAAGTTAAATTTTGTAAGTCATTTATACGATATTTGTCGCGTCTTTTCCGAAGTATAATATCGTATGTACATGTCTACAAAAACCTTTAATAATTTCGACTTTTTTGTGATTATTTATGAAACTACAGTATAAAGTAAAATATTGAAATGAAATTTCAAAAAAATTGGGCAATAATTAGATTAATACCGGACGAAAATATGTTCAAATCCTTCTCCTGTAAAATTGAATTTTGTGGGTTACGATATTATACGTAGGAGCCGTCGATATGTAATATAGAACTAAAAAAACATTGAAATAAATATTCACTTTCTATTGCAGTAATTTTTGCCACCACCGTCTGTCCTCATGGGTAGTTCTCCAGTCACGAACGCAAAGTTTTCTTGCAAATTTCTTAATATTATCGCCCTAACTTCTTCGAGGTCTTCCCCGCAATCGCGTCCCTTGGGGTTTCCGATGCGGTCGAATGTGAGTAGGTATCTTTGAAAAGACATGCTTACTGCCAGAAACACAGGGAACAGGAAACTAGGACTTTACGTCTTTCACTTTTCCTGGGTCTCTCGAGTACTTTAATCAGTAGATCAGGTTCTTCATCAAAATTCAGTCCACAGGTTTGGATTCTTCACACATTGTCCAAAGACTTCACGTAGTCTCCGAGTTTTGTATATCTCCAGCGATCCTGGAGCGTACACCTGACCATCACAAGGTGAAACAATAAGTGAAGCGGCCTAAAAGAGTGTGAAGACGCAGGGGAAGGGATACGGAAATTATTCCGTTCAAAACATATACAACAGGCACATTATACCAATTATAAAATTATTACACCATTAATAGGGTAAGGTTTTTATTACGGTCGTTGGACATATTTATGTGTTAAATAAAGCGGATATTTTATACTTAAACATTATTTATGCTGCGAAATTTTCAATTAACTTATTTTGTAAACAGCTTTTTTTCAACAAAAGCAGATAATATCGGTCAGTTATTCCTATTAAGGTGGGTACACCTTTTTAGGATACACCTGAAAATATATCGTCTCCTTTGATAAAGCATTTTCCCACCAGCCCCTGGTGGAAACTTCAAACCTTATATTATTTATGACACACGGCAATATGCTCCTCGCCGTATATCTTCTTTTCATTCAACGTCTCAGTTTTTCAAGTAAAGTCTGTTAACAAAATAAAATAGAAAACTATTTCCAAGTTGGTCGGGTGGTTAAAGCGCAATAGACAGGTCCTGAACCGAGATAGTTCTTCAAAAATCTCCGAGAGATTCTCCCACCCACGCTTTTCATATCTCCACGCGGTGACCAATGGGCAACTGACTTGAGGGTAAAGTTGATGGTAACCAATCCGTCAGGGGACCCCAAAAGGTGGGTGGGGTCCTAGTCGTGTATTCGGGTACTAGTCGCGTACACCATATCTAATGTTTATCCAGTCTCATTAGTTTAATCCGATAATTTACTACAAATGGGTAATGATAGCGGATGCAGCTCTAGCTAACTCTTGTCACTTCGGTTCCACTTCTGACGACCATCGGTGGATAAAAAAACCATATAGTCAAATCGATACACTAAAAGATAGGATTAACAGTTCCGTGGTAGCCTGGGTATTACGGACATAGACAGTAAGCTGGAGGAACGATAGTTGAAATGGTATGGACACAAAAGATGAAGACCACCAGACCACACCGTAAAGTAGGCAATGTCTATAGAGCTTCATCGACAGTCATACAGAGGAAGACCAAAGAATTCCTGGATGACTCAATGCTCCAAAATACTGCAGAGAAGCTGCTGGATGAAAGCGATACCCAGAACCAAAGATGATGCAGCCTGAGAACGAGAAGATAGCCTACCTAGGCAATAAATTTGGACGGTGCAAGAAAAAATAAGAAGAAGAAGAAGAGAAAACTGTTTCTAAATTATTTCAATCATTATTTTATTTCGGAGGGAATCGTATTTATATTAAATGTTCACCATTACCATCATCATTTTAGCCCCCTTATCCTAGGAGGGTAAAAGAGTAAAACTCTCTGTAAATTCCAACTTAATAATTTTTTTTCCCGCCTGAACTCGCAATCTAACTATCTTCATATCTATATTTGGTGAAATCATATTTGGTTTCCACATATTATAATTAACATATAAATACCTAATATATAATTAACATTGAGAACTTTCTCGTGGCTCCCAGGCTTTTATAGATTTTTCTCGATGCTTCTCGAAAGCCGTAGATTATGCTAGGACATTCTGGAGCCTTCTATAGTATTGTGACCATTTCACATGAGTGCGTGATTCTTTTTAGCCTCGTTACAATATTGAAGGTCCACTGTACATGGAACTGAAAATGAAATATTACTCGAAATTCAAATAACTCAGATTGAAAAACCGAACCGTGGCGGGGAGCCTACTTTTTGTGCCGCGCTTTTGGATCCTGGATCACGATTTCCGAAAATACTTCACTCATCCCTCGGCAATTTATGTTCTTGTCTCATATCCGGAAATGTGGTTTCGCCTCTTAAGGGTGTAAATACTTAAGGCTCCATCGCCAGCGAGAAATCCAGCTTGTGTCCGTTGTGGGCCTAATGGGGGCGCACGGAACAGGTGAATAGTCGTTTGCAATAAAGAAACTGGAATGGAGTCTTGCTGTCTAGAAATATTTTGACCTCGACTCAAGCATAAAAGAGTGAAAAATCCGTATTTTTTTAAACGGAACCATTTAAAATCAAGCCACAGGATAGCATACACTTTTGGTGAATTATCAATGGTGTACGGCATTGGTATATAGAAGATCTTCTGATGTGAAAACCTTTCATATGTTGGGACTATGCTAGCGACATCTATATTCCTTTTTTATGAAATAGAATATATAGATTACTCAACTGGTAATGATACCATAATGGTAGAGATGGTAATAATGCGTTGCATTGTGTAGAGTGATCACTTAAGTCCTGGGCCATCCTATAAAAAGACTTCCATACACATTTCTCATATTATTATTAGCTTTATCTCTGTGAGACTTCTATAATTTATCTGAATTAAAACAACACGCATTTGACATTTATATTGATTTAATTGTATCCCGTGATTTTCGCGAGTATATTGCTAGTTTATTTTAAATATTATAAATCTATTTTAGTAATTTGCAACAACACAATTAGTCAAATTTTTTTGTTAAAATTCTACACGAATGGAAATTTTGCCGCAAAAAATGTTTGCTTACAATATTTCATACGATGAGAAATATAATTTGAATTTTAAATGATTTAATTAGTCAAAATCATAAATGTGATGATTATAATGAATGAGGCGAAAGGAGAGATCTACCTACATGCTTTGACTTCTGGAGTCGTGATCATTTTCAGTCACCGACAAGAACACACCTCTTAATATATATATTTTTTTTTTTAAAATAGAGATGCGAACACGGAATACGTGTCACATCAATATTCTTACTATTTTCAAACTAAGCTAAACGCTTGTGCTATGAAAATAGGACTAACTTGCTAGTCTGGGCTGAGATTCGAACCCGCGACCTTTGGATCACGAGGCAAGTGTCCTAACCACAAGACCAACAAGCTACTCTCATAATAATTAATATTAATATTTTCAATCTCTTAATATTCCTTTCCTATCCATTCCTTATTCCCCCTTTTACCTTTAATTCTTTGACTCTCATAATTTGTTCGTAACTTAAAACTTTCACTTTTTTTGTTTTTTTGTATAACTCAAGTTATTGTTGCTATGTTAATACATAACATGTTAATTCTGTGGAAACTTGTAAGATGGTCTCTATACTGTTCAATAATCATGTGTTATCTGATTTATATATACTGTTAGTTGACCATGAATTAATAAAATAAAAATAATAAAATAATAATAATAATAACTTAAATAAAAAAATCATCAATACTCCACTTTTAAATAATCGATTGCCCGGTTAAAAAAAATTAATACCATATCAAACTACGCTCAAAATTCAAAATATTTAAATGATAGTTGTTCCAACTTTATGATCAGGATTAGATGTTATTAAACACATCCAGCTTTTTTTAACACCTTTCCATAGTGTACTCTCCACTAAAATCTTGTTTATATGACATTGACTTCTTTCTATGACATTGAGCGTGCTTCCTTTCACCATATTGCTTGATTTTGAAATATTGGACATTTAATAAATAAATAAATATTGAAATTTAACTGCTTGACTTTGCTGACCTTTGAGGATCTTTGGAAGACACATACATTACCATGCAAACCCTTCTGTTAAGGAACAAAGTGAACCAAAGAACACAGTGAGGTGTAGTGCCCTTCTGATAAGAGAGGAACCAGTATATCTACCTGGGTCCGGAGAAAAACAAGATGACAGCGTGCTTCCTTTCACTGCACTTTGATCCCTCCATAAACCTGTATAGAATCCACTTCCGAATATCTTATCCATCCTACCATCCATGTTCAAACGATAGTATTAGCGTGATAATATGACCAAATAAATAATTAAGAAATAAAATTAATCCAAATAGTAAATAAGTTTTCTTAAAGTGTTTTAATTTAATTATTTTTCTTGTAAACTATATATTTTTTATCATCAGTATAAATAACGCAATGTGTGTTATGTCATATCAAACATACCATCAAGTAACAGTGATAATGATATTCTTAGACCGTTTTACTTTTTAGAAAGGACGGATCTAGCCTTTTTCACAAAATAATATGAGCAAACAGATATGAGCAGTGAGACATTTTCGCCACTTATCTAATTGAATTCAAAAATATTATTTTAAATATTTTAAAATATCACGAAACAGTGTCTATTGATACTTAAAAAAATAGTGTTTAAATATCAAGTAGTCGCTTGTAGAAAGTTCTTCTAATTATCTTCTCGCCAATTCTTTCGTAGTTTCGGTGTGAATTGTTTTATGTGGTTTATGGAGTGTTTTTGTGTAATACATAATAATTATACCCATGCATAATACTATTAACACCAGCTTGTGTTATTGCTTAATATTGTGATACTTTACCTTAATTAATTGTAAAAGTCCTAAAGGATAGTCGATAAATAAATAAAACAATTTAAATGTAATGCCTGTACCTGTGGAAATCTCAATGACTATTTCACGATATATATAACACTTTACTATCACCTGTTTTGTGTACTTTTCTCTGTGAGATTAAGTGCTGTTTGCCATCAACTTACTGTTTATCAATCACATTTAATCACAGTTTAATAGATGTAATAGGTTTGCCATCAACTTACTGTTTATCAATCACATTTAATCACAGTTTAATAGATGTAATAGGTTAAATCACAGTTTAGGAGGTGTAAACTTCTAGTAGTTTAATATAATACTTTTTGAAGGTATGCATAATTTAATTAACTAAAGTGATTGACGCATCAATGAAGATACATCTTATTAATTTGGGGTCCTGTACTATAAAATTAGGATTAACACACTAATTTTTAAAAACATTTGATTTGTATTTATTATTGTATATATTTATCTTAATTAACCTTTTACATTTCTGAATTAATTAAAATAATAATTTATGTTAAATTGGTGATAAAAATTACAAATACTATTATTTATAACGAATAATATTAAAGGAATTATAGAATTATATTTAACGAATAATCTTTATCAATGGTTATAAGATTCCTACTAATATTAATTTATTTTACCAGTTGTTCTAAAATAAGATGTTTAATGAGTCACTCATAAATAAAATCGCATAAATATAATAAAAATGAGTGATAATTTTATTCCTTTGAAATAATCCGCAAAAATTTGATGAAAATTTTAGAAAATTATGTTCAGTTAAATATTAAATTCTGATTATTCTTCTGGTGGGGCGAACGGCAAGTCTTATATTATTTTCGTTAGACTTATATTATTTTAACCACAATTGAGTGATATCAATTCCACACATTTCAAAAATTAAAAAATGTATATTATTTGTACTGAAAGAAATATTTTTAGTGTATTGTTTTAACGTTTTTATTATTAAATAATCATAAGTAATGAATTAACTTTTGTATATTTTTTGCAAAACAAACAAAAGCCACCCACACCTTGAATTATCAACATTGGATGTTCATGAAGAGAAATCTAAATGCTCTATCTCTGCAGGAACTCAAAAACGTATCTATCTATGCTGTTGATTTACAGTATTGGTGCGGCTGAGTACGTGCTTATACTTATGTAAATTAGTTCGGTATTTGTCGGGCTAGCGCCGCTTTTTTGTCTGAGTTTGTAAATATTTATGCCTGCGTATGAGGCATCGGCCACAATCGCATTTCTCTGGTAATTCTAGTATTGGAAAAGGCTGGCGGTTCTTGTTGTGTGTCCTCTTTCACTCGTATTTCATAAAATCTCCATCACTGATATAGAAAATGATGAGGAAGAAGAAGAAATAAATTGACATGTAAGTAATGATTTATTTTACTACCAACATTGATTTCAGGATAAATATTAAGACAAATGACTGTCAGAAGCCGTTCACAAAGGCGACTAAGCCGTGCCAAATATACACAATTACTGCAGAATGTTAATAGAATTAATAATCTGAGTAATGGAAGCGATATCGGTAGGACCTTAACTAAGACGATCTCACCACTATCTGCAATAATTAATATTATACGTTTCACTAGTAGGTAACAACGATCTGTTTCACTTTGAACAAGCCTGATTCTAACGTTTGAACACATAATCCATGTGAGATTGACGTTAAATTCAATACCCTTGACTTATTCCTCTCTGCCTAATCCCTGTAATTAATTTAGAAAATTAAGAGATTAGTTCAATTTAAAATTAATTTCATTTTATTAAATATTATTATCCTATTTGACAGATCAAACTATAAGTTAAATTTATTTTAAAAGTCTTTGTATTTATAGGATTCAGATGTAAAATTTATAGGATGTTCAAATTTATAGGATAGGGTTCACGTGTAAAACTGAACGGAAAATAAATTAAATAATGAAGCCTACACACAGTACGGGTCACTTTTAGGTACGTACAATTTTTAATTTAAATTTGTTTGATGTTGTCTTTGATGCTGGGAACCTTTAAATTTTGCTTATGTTACTGAGGCGTGAATACAGTATTGGCGATGACGCTCAAATGCTTACATCAAACTTGTCCATGAAACATTTGTCAGTGTTGGTGAAAAGCAATTCTTCGTCTCTGGACTAAGTCAAATTTGGAGTACCCCAAGGTTCAGTATTGAGGCCTGTCCTGTTTATTTTGTATTTAAAGCTTTTGCTTGATGATGGCTTTATATCATATGCCCATGATGGTAACCACCTATTCTTGTACATAATTAAAAAAATAAAATATGACACCATTGCGTGTATTACAAAAGTGGCCCGGTAGATAACCCATCGCAAATAAATTCAAGATGGAATTCTTGTTGGTTGATTCACCTCCCAGATGGCATTTATTAAACAACAATACGCTGATTTTCAACGGAAAAGTGGTTTCCATCTTGCAGTTTTATGTTTCTTGGTGATTTCTTAAACTATAATCACTTAACTTACAAATAACATACAACTTTCTTGTTTTCTTACAAGTTCATGTTTTCACCGGCTAAGACTAACTAACTAATCATCACCCCGTTTCCCCGCAGGAGTAGGCAGAGAGAATTGAACGCCACACACTTCTATCCTGGCACACCTTTTGCTTCGGCCACATTCATACATCTTCTCATACACGTTCTACGGTTGTTGCGGCTTTAAACAGGGCCATCCTCAAATACTTATAGTACCCGATCGTGCAAGGTCTTTCGCGGACGCCCTCTATTCCTGTTGCCTTCAACACTCGCCTCATATATTTTCTTAACCATCCTTTCCTCGTTCATACGTTCCACATGACCAAACCATCTCAGCACTCGTTACTTTATTCTATCTACCAAACTACAGCCAGCATTGCATTCACTTCTAATTTGTTCATTCCTCACTCTATCGACCAAAGATTTTCCACACAAGCGTCTTAGTGACCGCATTTCCACCGCATTCAGTCTACTTTCATTCCTCTTTTGCCGATTCCAGGTACATCCATACATAATGGTTGGCACTAGAACGCCATTATGTACCGCTAGTCTTGCTTCCTTTGACAGACTCTTATTGGCCATGATTGCATTTAGTGCCAACCAGCTAAGACAGTTTAGGAATTCCGTCGAGGAGTACCATGAGTGAAACAAGGACGCTTATCAACTGATTTAAGATTTTAGGTCTGGACTGCTGCGATTGCATTTACTTAAATCAGCTAAAACATCATTTTATATACTACAGAGGGTTTAAAAATTTTCTGCTAGATAAATTTCAGCGCTGATAAAATATGCCATGTCACTCCTTAACGAGTTAAATAAGCTTAAATGCTCTCGAAAAGAAATGTAAACCTGTGTCTGATAATATATAAAGCTCAAAGGCGAAGGGAACCTCGACTAACGAGGCCTAGCAACGAGGACGAAAGCTCTTAATAACTTGGCACCATATTCCCATAAAATACCATACCGTATAATTCCCCAATTTTCATAAAAAAATTATATTGTATTTTAATTTCATACTCACATTATATATTGGTTATTAACAACCCATCGATAATCTGTATTTTTAAAAACAAAAATAATACAAAAGTGTTTTTTGATATTGATAATCTTAACGTTGAACATTATTAATTTTCTGATAAAGATGATTTATTTAATGAATGAATATGGAACACACAATAATAATTTCCTTACAAATTTATTAAATTATTTATTACTTTCTAGTATTTTCGACAGCACGTCTGCCTAACATGAATTACAGCAGAATTAATTTATTGTTACTGAGGGTTTTGGTAGAAAAGTAAATATTTCATTCAAACCGAAACACGAAACACGAAATACCAAACACTCTAGAGACTTCTTGATATTTAAACACTATAATATAACTCAATAGATAAAGTTTAGTGATAGTCGAGTTGTAGATATTTTACAGAGACGAAGCTATTTATATAGGAAGCATGTATGTAAGTCATTTTTGGACGGTACAGGGCATACAAACTATCATGAAACTGGCTCAAGGGAGCACTCAACCAGTGTAACGTTTACCGACACAAACCAAACACCATCTGTGTTTGAAATTTGGCATTCTCATAAACATGTTTCTGTAGATGCCGGCGCTGGTAAATGAGACTTATTGATTAGTTATTATTTCTTCCAATTAGCTCCTCGAGCTTGCAAAAGTAACCAATCGCCGCTCTAGGCGAACCTCACCAGTGCAATGCCACCAATGGGCGGCCGACGATGTACCGGCCGCTCGCGACTCAAGTGACCACTCCTTCGCCGACAGCTGTAGCCGATACTGATATCTAGCCGTAGCCGATATCTATTGTACTTCCGATAAACCCTTATTGTAAGCGTTCTCATTTATAAATTGACCGATGAAAATCATGAGTATTTTTTGACTTCCTGTATCTCCTCCATCTGTCCCGCACTAGCTTATCACATAAACGCGTACACATTCAAACAACGCATACAGCATGTCTTAATCGTCAGACGTGCCTAACAAGATTCAAGTCTCTAAAAGATGGACAAGATTCTCTGTTCATCCCTTACATGCACCTACATTCATCATATCACACAAGCACATCACAATCAACATCAACATAACCATCTGTTAAACTTCAATTTTCACTAAAAATCAGTCATTTGCAAATGGTGTACATTGCCGTAAAATATTTACTAAAAACTTGTATAATGCAAGCCGCTACAATGGTATTATTTTAAGGCCACACTGCACCCTCCCGGCTCCCGTATGAATTTTGTATTACTTTCTGGGCAGCGGCAAACTTAAGTAGAATGAATGGGGGTCCGGCTTAATGGATCCACAGCCGCACGCTATTTGGGCATTGCATCGGCTAATAATATCATTTCAGTTGGAAGCCATCAAAAACAGAGCCGTGCCAAAAAACAACATAACCAAGTATGAATATTACTACCTTTCTTCTATTATAATTACTTTATTAATCGGCTCGGCCCATAATATGGATTATTATATATAATTTGATATTCTATTTAAGGGGTTCAACCACCCTGGGAGGATAAAATTTAGGTGGAAATTGGGTAATTTTTACAAAGAGGTGATCAATAATTTAATGTGCACTTTTAAAGATACATATTAAAGTATTATTTTACTGGATTTTTTTTGAAAAAAATCATAAATTGGCCGCGTTATGTCTATTTCCGTAGAACTCTTCATCCGTGTCTGTCATGCAATATTCCCCGGTGCATAGATAGGTTTGTTGGGGACAGAATTTTCTGATCTTCTTCTCCGAGAAAACCTGTAAAGTCAGTCAATATTTCCCGTGTATATGTCCAAACCAAATTTTTTAAAAATTCTGCAAGTAAGGAAAAAGCAGAAACATTTTTGTTATCACAAATTAATTGCAATACTTAATAAAAAAATTCAAATATATTTATTCTTACCGAAAAAATAGTAATGAATACAATGCAAGTCTTATAGTTTAACAGTTAAATGAAAATATGGTTACCTTAGCTGATGACGGAAATAGTTTTGTGGGCAGAAAATAGTTGCGTCGACCTAAAAATTCCAGTCAAAATAAGCTGTACAAATATCATGATACTATAGCGCACTGCCCGATAGTTTTTGATTTGTTTTACCCAAATAGATTTTTCACTTTTTAATTGGGATTTTTTAACTAAGTAGGTACCACATTGATTCGCTATTGACACACGACAGAAAATTATTCACAATTATAAAATATATTTCTTCCTTTCTTCAATAATTGTAAAATGACTTAGTTTGTAACATTATTTATATAATTAATAAGAAAACACTTTCTACAACCCGCTATTTTTTACAATTATCAATATGTTCCGAATTAAATATTATAAATAACCAGGTCCTTTTTGTAAATAGTTACCTTTTAAATTTATTAAATTAAATTTTCATTTTCATATTAGTTTTTCTCCTCCGGTACATTAATTTTTTGATTTTGCTAATGTCTTTACTTTATTTATTAATTTTTAGTATACGTTATACCCTGAAAAAGTGATCGTTGCCCCAAGGTTTGTTTATTAACAACATAGTAATTTACACAAATTGTTTTCTTGTTAATTATATATAGAAATTTATTTAATCAATTCAGTGTCAGAATTTTATCTTAATGTAGACATTTTCTTCATTTTTTGTATTCTTCCTTTAAGTAAAACTTATATCAAATATAACTGACTTACTTAGTTGCCAGTAATATTTAAACCTCATGTTTTAATGTCAAAATAATGTACCTATAGGCAGAAGGACCATTTCAATAGTTTCAGTAAACTTTTTATGAACTTACTTAGAAAGATGGATGGATTTATCTCCTATCACAATATATTACGGTTAGTATTATATAAAATATATATTCCTTAAAATGTAGTTTATTTTACGTATGGTAGCATTACCAGAACCAAAAACAAGCAAGACCGTGGAACAGGCTGGCTAATATAGTATTAGGTCCTTACATATGAAATTGGCGTTTTGCCGTACTGGCAAATTTGATCTCAAATATCTTCTCTTTGGTTAGGAATTCCAAATCCAAATTTATACAGCTATTTACTCATGTATTTGTGTTTTGAAAATTATAATTCTTTTTTTTTTTCCTCAATTGTTTTTTTCTTTGCGTCACTCAGTTTACAAAATGAAAAACTTGAAATATCGCGTTATTTACGAGTACGAGTTCCACCGTGGCACCAGTGCTGCAGAAACGGCTCGAAGGATTAATGATGTGTATGGCGACGGTGCCGCAAAAGAAAACACAGTGCGTTTTTGGTTCCAACGTTTTCGTTCTGGAAATTTCGACCTGCAGAACAAGCCCCGTGGACGGCCGGAGACCAAAGTTGATAATGAAGAATTGAAGGCTATTGTGGAAGCGGATCCATCGCAAACCACATCCGAGTTAGCTGCAGGCTGCGGTGTTAGTGATAAAACTGTTTTAATCCATTTGAAGCAAATTGGTAAGGTGAAAAAGCTTGAAAGGTGGGTACCTCACGAATTGAGTGAAGCAAATCAACAAACGCGCGTTGACTGCTGCGTTGCATTACTCAACCGGCACAATAATGAAGGGATTTTAAATCGAATCATTACCTGTGATGAAAAGTGGATCCTGTACGATAATCGGAAGCGCTCATCGCAATGGCTGAACCCTGCCGAACCAGCCAAACCATGCCCCAAGCGAAAATTGACTCCAAAAAAGTTACTTGTGAGCGTTTGGTGGACTAGTGCTGGTGTCGTTCACTACAGCTTTCTTAAATCTGGCCAGACGATTACGGCAGATGTCTATTGTCAGCAACTGCAAACCATGATGGAAAAGCTAGCTGCTAAACAACCGAGGCTGGTTAATCGCTCTAGGCCACTGCTGCTTCATGATAACGCTAGACCACACACTGCACAACAGACGGCTACCAAATTAGAGGAGCTTCAATTGGAATGTCTAAGACATCCACCGTACTCTCCGGACCTTGCCCCAACAGATTACCATTTTTTTCGAAATTTGGATAAATTCTTGCAAAGGAAAAAATTCAACTCCGATGGGGCAGTCCAAACCGCCTTCAAAGATTTTATTGATTCCCGTCCGAATGGTTTTTTTAGTAAAGGGATCGATGAACTACCTATGAGATGGCAAAAGTGCACAGATAGCAATGGTACATACTTTGATTAAATAAATATATTATAATAAAAAAAAATCGGCTTTATGTTCCTCCCATACTAAACGCCAATTTCATACGTAAGGACCTAATATTATACGGTTAAATTAATCCTAGAAGGCTATTTTTAGTCGTTTCCACTAACTCGGCGAACATTTGATGCTTTTTCGTTCAAACTACGAGTGTATTGCGTTAATTCCGTCAACTCTGTCATCGACATGACGTCTCAAGGGGTGGTTGCGTAACGCTGGTAAGTGCCGCCATTTTCAATATAAGAATTACTTGTTATTTAAATCGACTCATAGTGAGCCACAATATATAAAATAATAACAAAATCATTCTAGGGTTAAGTGATATTACCGGCCGACCAGACTAGCATAGGTACAACATGGTAAATTAGTACCTACCTAATCTACCCGTCTTAGTTGTTAACATATTTCGCAAATTTTCAAAGTAATAATGAAACACCACTTTTCGTGTAACTTCATACGACATTCTTATTAATTACAACATTATTTTCAAAAAGTTTTATGTAAATTTCGTTTTAAACTAGCAGAAAACCTTGTCTGTCTGGCTTGACCTATTATCCCTGCTTAGTCACGAGAAATTTACATGTTCAAATTTACATGTACATAAAAAAATTGTTTTAAGTGTTAAACGGGTATTTTTATTACTTTTTAAGCGCAAGTAAATGACAGAGCTAGTCAACAATACTTTACAAGTAGATTCCAGACTAAATTATTATCAAAAAGTTTTCGAAAATATTGTAAGGTAATACTAGAATTCGGAGAAATTTACGCACGATTAGAATCCCTCGTAGTGTCACTATGACACAAAATTATCTTAACTTCTAGGACCTTCTGCTACATTTTGGAACACACTACTATACTCTGGAATAAGACGCAACATTCGAGGAACGTCTAGAACAATCAGGAAACGACGGAAACAAAATACAAACGTCTGGAAGGTTCTAAAATATAACAGTTTTGCTTTAAAAGCGAGGCCGTATCGTAGCCATAGTTTAGCTTTATTTTGACGCTTCTACTAGTGCGAGATTAACGACAAGCCGTGGCGATCAGTGTTGCCAACACGTGTGTGATACTAGTGACGCGTAGATTAATAAAGCGAAATACTTGCGTGCGATATTTTAATAGAAGTTTCTCTAAAGTGTTACCCAACGATAAAATAGAATTTAAACAAGAGTGATAATAACGAAACAATATGATGTAAATAATAGTTTATTCTTTAATTTCATGTTAAATGCTTTTGTACATTTAATAATTTATTAATCACTAATTAATAAATCACTAATGAAGTTGTGTTTTCATTTGTCTCCCGCAGCCATGCCACGAGGAACCGTAACGAACATATTAGAACCAGAATTTCTCTGCAACGTTTTAATCATTTTATTTTCCTTGTATTAAAACTAACGGAATTTTAATATGGAATATAAGTTACTTTCATGATAGCCCAATATCTTACAGAAGATGCATCATAAATATTGAAAAATAAATGCAAACTTTGAAGTCGCTTATCTCCATAAATATTTAGATTAAGACATAGATGTTGAAATATTTTCGACTTGTAATTTGTATAGGAATCTACCTGTAAAATATTTTAGACTTACCTTGCTACATCCTACATATATAAGTTCATTTTGGCAAGAAACCAATCAGGGAATTTTAATTCTTCTAATAGTGGGAGTATACTTTCAAGGAGAAGTTTATCCTTTATATACTTTATATATAAGTTTCAAAAATTTTAAGGCAGCCTTACACTCGTGGTGTGATATATTCTCAAAAATTTTATACGTGTGGATCATTTTTTTCAAATTTTCCAAATTTATTATCCTCTCATTTTGAATTTATCCCTAAAACAAGTCATCACTTTTTCAGCCCTACTACCCAGCTGATCAGATCTTAAAATCATTTTCTATTTTCAGCGTACCGGAGGAGCTGGGACGACCCCACAGGAAGGTGCCATATGTCACAAGGGTGCCACAAGAATGCCACGAGGGTGCCAGGTGCTATTTGTTTCCGGCCTAGCACCTTGTGCTCCATTCACTCAAAAAATTCCTAGGAATATCATATTATTATGAATCACAATGCCTTCATATTCAGGCCTCTAATTTTATTGATAACCTTTAAATGCGCATGGTGCATCATTTCATATGTACTACACATGTATATGTTTTATTGATTTATTTTATTTATGTCTTTATACCAGTATGTGGGGAGTTTAGTGCAGTCCCATTCATTCCAAATAAGTATACATATATTAAATTATGATACAAGCGATATAAAAAAATATAAAAGGATTCAATAAAAGATATTTTTTAATTGTTTCCAGGAGTCACCAAACGTGGATGATATTTTCAAGCATGTTTCAATATTGAAAATATGCAAAGAAAAAAAAACGTTACAGAAAATCAGGAATACTTATGAAAAATGGTAACCAAATAATAATGCCTAAATTTAAAACAATCCAAATACAGAACCACTATATTTATAGAGCCATTAACTATTACAATAATTTACCTATCGAGACACGCTGCATCAATTCAGATTTTCAGAGCAAATTAAAAAAATAAAACCTTCCTAGAATTTGGATTTTAAATTCATAAATTATCTAAACTTATAGCTTTTAACAAAATACTTCAACATTTCATTATCAAATTATCTTTTATTACCGTGTGATTAAATGACTCGCATATGTACCTACATACAAAATAAGAACTGAAGCTCCTTCATCAGACTCCAGAGCTTCTCTTCACTGATGAGGTGTACATGACTGCAAAGTATTAAAAAAGTCGATTTAATATGTAAGATTTGTATTTGTACCTTATATTGAATTAAATTTTAAAAATATGTGGATTATGGATATAAAAACATGCGGGTATACATATACCAAAAATTATTAGAATAAATAAGGCATACAAAATAAGAAAGATATGGTGCAAAGCGAAAAAATAAGAAAAAGTAAATAAAAAGGACGTATAAAGAAAAAAGTAAAGAGTGGGAAGCGAAAAAAGTAAGAATTAACATAAAAATAAATCATATTATAACGGATTTATCGAGCTGTGGCATGTCGATTATGAGGGGTCAGTATCTTTCTCTAATTATGCATCAATGTTGCAACTTTTACACATTTTTTTATATATCTCCTGCCGGCAGTTGATGATACAATTTTAAACCCTGGCGATATTGCTGGGCGGAAAATGAAATGGTTCACGTCTTTGCTTAGCCCTAGTATATTATATAGTATACTTTTGAAGATTTACGGAGAGGCGGCAGTAGCAGCATGCGTTAAGCGGCCGGTTCGGGTTTGCTGGCCCGGGTTCAAGCCCCATCTCCGGGCGTTTGATTTGTTTTTTGTCCGTGAATTCGAACGAAATTACGGAAGTTACGAGGATAGACAGACAGATAGACAGACAACGAAATTATTGTATTTAGATACTAGCCGTACACCAGTAAAAAATTACGGGACAGGCGTAAACTAATGTTTTGCGTCTTAGCTAAGTCCTGCTTTTACAATGTGTAGTATATACATATCGTCAAAACCATGATCATATTCCAATATAAAACGCTGTGCAATCTTTGCACGAAAGTTAAATATATACACCTCAATTGTCAAATATATTATCTTAGTTAATTAATTTAGGACTTTCTATTTTACACAAAGATAGTTTTTGTCTGAAATTGAATAATTAAGAATCATTACAAATTAGTAAAGCATGTAAAAATAAGCAAAATATTCTAAATAATCAATTAAATTTAACTACAAGTCCAATTCTATACATTTTTCCAAAAATTTTGCGTAATCTAAAATTTCAGCAATAATATTTAAAAATAATTTTTAAATAATTTAGAAAACCAAAAAACGAAAGACATCATTCATTTTGATATTTTGACATTTATAAAACTGTTATAAATAATTTGACATTATTTATAACAATACAATTTTGACATTCCATTTATGAGTATATAGAACTATGCCTGTTTTGCCATAAAAAGGTTTACAATTGGGTACTAACTAATGAATTACTACACAATTATCATCCAGGGGTAGGAAGAGAGGATAGAATGCCACATTGTTTTGTCCTTGCATACCACTTTTGCCTTATCCATTTTCACACAACATCTCGTGTACGCCTTTAAAACCTAAGCAACCGCACATCTACCGTATTTAGTTTACTATCTTCTGTGTATAGTTTTCTGGGATATTCTGCCATGTATACGTGATCTCTCTGGTCAACATTTCGGATCCCATTGCAGGGTACATCATCAGGGTTAATGTGATGAGTGTGTGTTGTGGGAATCTGCATGCAAGTAGCGGTTCGTAAGGGTCGGCTTCCTGTAGACTCCATGCCCGAGACTACCATCTGTGTTCCTTTTTACTTATACATCCAGAAATGGTAGTTAATTTACTTCTCACAACACACTACATCAAGACACACACACCCTGCTTTCGACACGGTACTACAATCCAGTACTTAACATAACACAAACTTGGAAACACCCTGACTTCGGTACGGTATTGCAAGGCAATACTCAACCTACACTACAACACGCACTTATCACATCAGCCCTGATGATGGACCCTGCAATGGGATCCGAAACCTTGGCCAGAGAGGTCACATATACATGGCAGAATATCCCAGAAAACTATACTCAGAAGATTCTGAAAGGCCATGAAAACCTAAGCACACTTTTAGTTTACTATGTTTATTTTTAGCCAGTTTCATACTTCATTTTCATAAATTAGTTTTAGCTGCAGATCTCTCATATATACGCTAACATTCCTTCATATGACAGATTCCTATTGGTTATAATTGCATTCCGAGTACCATTTATTTTGTTTTCCGCTGTTACTATTATTTTTATGTCGTTTTCAGATGATGCCATCTATAGTAAACATACTTAACAATTTTAAAAAAACTCGTTCACTTGTTCTAAGCATTCATTGCTCACTATTACGTCACACTTAATAATTCTTTCTTCTTTCATACTCTCTCTTTCTCAATCACAACTTTTGATTTGCTAAAATTCTTCAAAATTTTCTGGTTATGAGAACATGCATACATTGGCAATCCGGAGTAAAGGCTAATGGCTTTTGTAAATTAATGGCATTAAATGTATAATATTAAAGATCATCGAAATGTTTATTTTTATTAGTTCGATTTTTTAATAAAAAAATATTAAGAAATTAATTTTGTTATTTGTTTTAGTCTACTTATATTCATTAATTACACCTACATGTTTCTGAAAAAAAATATTTTTTGTGTGTTTTTTCGACCCCTTTTATATGGTCGATAACTTTTTTTACTTTAATAATCAAAAGAATAGATACCTATTATTTAAAAATAAAACCAAAAAAAAAAATCAAAAATTTGTCGATATTCCCGATTTTAACTATTTAATCTAAACGCAACTAATACGCAGTACCTTGATTAAATAGCTGAAATCTGAAATTTTAAATAATTCACGTTCTCCTATAAATAGCATCTTATATGTGAAACTTCTGTAATTAATCTTCATAAAATTTTATTTGTTCATACATTTTAAGAATAAATTATCTGTAAGTCTCATCAATTCACCCTTTTTCATAATAGATCGCTTTTATGCGGACCGCGACATTATGTTGTGTAGGGTGGTTACAAACACGACGGGGCAGGGGGTGATTTATGACTTGAACCGATACAAGGGAGAATGAATTGGATTTTTGGTAGGACGACGTTACTGTGTCAATGTCCTGTCTAGAAGACATGTATGATTTTGTACTTTTTTAGAGGGAAATGTATGCAAAACTTGTATGGGAAGATTTTATAAAAACCTGACACGTACATTAAAAAACGGGTGTAGGTTTATGCCAGATCTTATAAATATTATAGAGATATGATGAAATGAAAATTTGTTGAGTTCGGCAAACACAGTGATGTGTTTTTATATATATATATTTATCTTAAGGTTTTTTTAAGAGGCAGATAACTTTAAACTGAAATAAAATACAGAAAAATGCTTTTAATATCCATGAAATTTACTTAATTTGACTGATAATTTTAGTATAATAATATTTGAATGAAAATACATCTGATGCATATTTCGAATAAAATAATTCTATTAAAAATATCGTCTGGAAAAAATCATACGAAACATGTGTGAAATATGAAACAATACAATAGAAACGGTCCATTTCCTTTTGCAATATTATCAGTTTCGATGCACAAAGGCTGGTTTCCAAGTTTTGATGAATATTTACGCTTCTAAATATACAAAGATTGGTTCCGTATTGGTGGAAATTATTTATATATTGAAAAAGAAAATTAATTGAAAATTGAAACAATAAATCAATGTTTTGGCATGAATTTTAATTTGGACATGTACAAAATTTTGAAGGAAATGAAAGAAATTATTAACCATTAGCAATTTTTATTAAAACTTCGAAAAAATATTTTTTTCATGAAAATGCATGAAAACATGTTCGTCATTAAGATACGAGCTACGCTAGATCGCGCTCTTTTCACAGCCTTAACTCGCGACTGAAAGGTCTAACCCATCTACTAGTAGTGAGGGAGAGACCTATCTCACAGATACCAATTTCGAAACAGTAGTCTCATATAAACGATACATTTATTATTCCATTTTCTCAAAGCTATCTACTTTATATTGCAATGGATCTTCTAAAACTTTTAGTAGTGATCGCTTGGTGTCTTTGATAAATTTATCTACTTTTATTAAATCTGATACAATTAACTTTGTGTCAGATTTAATAAAAGATTTTGATACTTTAAATATTTTTACTAAAAACACATCGTATGTTATGTGGTTTGTTAAAAAATAAAAATAAATATTTCCTAAAAAATTTATTTCTTGCGGTCTTCACAATATTCAATATACGCAATAAACGTGCCAAGGAATTATGCGTATTTCGCTCACGTCCGTCGACTATTATTTGCAGAGGTGGGAGTCTAAGATACGGGCCTCTCTGTGCTACGCCGCTAAGGCGCTACGCCGAACTTCTGCGGCAACTATATCAAGTTAAAATTTTGCGACTCGTAGTACCTACTCATTCATTATGGTTACGTGATATCTGCATCCACGTGAGGATCTAATCAGGTCGGCGCTTATGGGACCACTTACATCGATACGTGATTCGCGGGATAGTCCTGTGACAAATTCTGGATTCTGGAACCTGCAAGATGTATGCTTTAAGCTGGAAACGTGGAAAATATTCATTTCCACCCGTATGAATTAACATACTATATACATTAGCAGAAAGCGTTTGGCAAGGCCTATTGCTATTTCTCAATAGAGCAACAATTAACAGCACGAAAATAAATTCACCAAAAAAATAATGTTATATTATGTTATGTTATATTATAAATGTGTAATTTATCTTATGTTTTATCTTATGTTTTATTGTTAAATTAGTATTTATTTGTAAACAAGGATTTTTTTAAATAAATAAATAAATAAATAAATAAATAAATATGGTCTTTAATACAAAATACACCTTCCCAGTAATACGATACAAATAATTCCAACGCCGTGTTGCCTGGTGAAAATTATATTATAGTTCGTAGTTTGGCTAAAAAAGCAGTTATTGTCTCAGCTAAAGTGCACAACATCATACGATGTCTCATGTCTTGTGTTTATAGCAAAGTATAAAATAATACCAAGAATAAAACATTTTGGCACGGATTCTTGGTGGTGGAAAACAAAATGAAATACCTTCCATAAACTATTTTAATTTTTTTTTTATTCACAATCACTGAGCACAAACTTAACTCCGTATTTCGCACTAATTGTCACTCGAAAAAATTCTACTTGTCTGTGGAACACTGTTTTTGACGCCAGTTCTATAGCACTAATAAGCTACTAGAATATTCTGTAGTCAGCTAGGCACTCTAGTAGGTACTTACTTCACTGGCTGATTATATTCCAATCGCTATATCTATAACTAATATCAAACAATTTCTATATTGCCGCCGCCACTTATAAAGTGAACGTTATTTGTCGAATTTTTTTGTTTAATCTCTGTGTGTTCTATCGATTTCTGACCTACGTGCAGTCGCGTTATTGCTCAATTATGTGTAGTTTTTCTTGATTTAGGATCTCGTTAGAATATTACTTAAATTATTATACAAATAATACTAATAATGTGAAGAATATAGAAAAAACACATAAATAATTTATTTTATGGCCAGATCGGAGATTTTAAAATGATGTAGTCTTTATGAAATACTTCTGAAACATACCAACATAATTTTCGAAGCAATTGGCCAATACTAAAATTGCTTATATGTGCCTGATAACCATTATCAAACACATCACTCTTTAATTTTCATCAATCTCAATGCGGCAGTTTCTATACTCCTTAAGTATATTATAATATTTAGTATTTTCTAATCACTTTATTTTCAACAATAAAATTAACTGATTTCGTTTTAAGCGCTAGAGTATTATTATTTAAGGCTAACTGTTTTCAGAGCGACTTCATCAAAGGTATTCGATATTAAAAATCAGTTATATTTGTTTGCAAAGTAAGAAAACATACAAAAAACATTTTTTCATCAAGAGAACCCTGTGGCACAACGAGGCGGTGCTTTTAAGGTAATAAATTGGGGGCGGAATATAAAAGTTTGATTTGAAACATATCATAACCGCCTAGCATAAAAAATGATAAAATATTTAAGGTGTAATTTTTTTTATGTCTATTTTTTGCAAAACTGCATTTGCAGTTTATGTGTAAGATAAAAGGAGTACAATTTTTAAAATGAAAACAATCAGTAATGGATAATAAAACAATGAATAGTAAACAAATCAGTAAAATGGCGGCCCTCGTAGCCCAGCGGGTATGACACTGACTTCTCACACCGAGGGTTCAGGGTTCGATCCCCGGTGAGGTCATAATTAATCTGTGTGATTTAATTTAATCTAATGTGATTTACTCCAGCCTGGGTGCTTAGTGATGTATTTCGCTTCTGTCATTGGGCCTCTTAGCCTGTCGAAGCGTAAAAATAAAAAATATAAATAAATAAAATGTATCAATGGACAAGGACCATAAAATTATGTTGTAATATTGGGCAAAGATTAAAATGGACCGGATAATGAAATGAAAAAATTAAATTGAACTTAATTAATATTATAAATGATTTGAAACCTGATCTACTCATTGTCAATGATTCTGATCAACAAAATGTATCAATGGGCAAAGACCATAAAATTTTGTTGTAATATTCGGTAAAGAACGAGAGCATTGCATTAAAATGGACCGGTTAATAAAATGAAAAAATTTCATTGAATTTTATTAGTATTGTAAATGGTTTGAAATCTGATCTACACAGTTGTCAATGATTCTGATAAACGTTATCAATGATTCACCAAAATAACCAAGACTCGATTTTGTAGGTAGGTGTATTTGAAATCCTTTAAAAAATCTCATTCACCTACAGTTTGTAAGGAATTAATTTGAAGGAATGGAGATGGCAATTTTAAAAGTGCTCCAATTAACCATAATTTGCAGGTACCTATAGATTTTTCTTTTGATATATTTATTCTGATACCCACGAGCTTTAATTTATTTTAGTTTAGATATTATTTCTTAAAACGCTTAAAATATGTTTCAAATATTTTATAATTTTTTTGGTTGAATGATAATGTCAACATTCGATACACAATAATTATTAGTACCTAACTATGAAACTAACATAGTATCTAGAGTAAACCGAAAGTTTGTGATATACGCCAGCTTCGTGATAATTTCCATTTCTTTTATATACTTTAACATACTTGAGACAACTCAAATTGCTCTGTTTATTATTTTCACGACTAAGAAATCAGCCACTTATATTTTTCATTATATAATTGTGGCAATACTTGTCTCAGTAAATATTTATGTTTACATTATCGTGTTTAGTGTTGTTATGTAAAGGATATTCGCTGCCTCCTTAACTAGACCAAGCTCATTGCCAAAAGAGACAGGGTACTTCTGTATTGCAGGGTTCATCATCAGGTCTGATGTGTTTTAATGCTGATGAACCATGCAATAGGAGCCGAAACGTCGGCCAGAAAGGTAGTAAAAACACAACAGAATATCCCAGAAAACTTAAACCAGAGCGGCCTTGAAAACCTCAGTACATCAAGATATGTTACAGATGTCTCATATAAACGAAGTAATAATTTTTATGGGAAATTTGGTATAGAATTTTTTTTAATGACGAACACCCATGAACACCAAAAAAAAGACTTCTATACCTACTTTCTCATGAAAAATATAATTTTTCTATGAGACATATATAACGTATCTTGATTATTGATGACCCCTAGGATAAAATCCTGTATGTACTGTGTTCTTGAAAAGTTTTTGACAATCTCAAACTAATCTAACATTTTTATAAGTAAATATGTTAATAAAGCATTTAATAATATGCAAAATAATAATAGAAGCAACTAACTAATAATAATAACAAAATAATAATAGATAATAACCTACTATCTTCATTATAAAATAAAAATTATTGTCAAATATTGAAGGCAACCATGCCGTAAAACTGCTGTGCAGTTTGGCATATGTTTAATGTAATTAAATATTTAAAAAAAAAAAAAAAAAAAAAAAAAAAAAAAAAAAAAAAAAAAAAAAAAAAAAAAAAAAAAATAGAAAAAAGTTTTCACGTATTTTTTTTTCATTGGCCCTGAGTATTACAAACTTTGCTCAGCTTACCTTAAGTAACCAAACTAAAAAATACATGCACGTAACCACACTGTGGGTGTGAGCGTATAAATCTCCGCCATTATTTTAGCTCGCCGCTTCCAACTTATAAACGCCTGGCACTATTTCTGTCAATTAGTCATCTGATTGTGTCGTTTAGGAGTAGCCCGAGGAAAGATAATAACTTGGATAATTTGTAAGCTGAGGAGATGGAAGCTCCTTCCATCAACTTTTGATGAAGGTAGCCTGTTTTTGTGACAGGATTATCAATCAGAAAATAACACTACATCCTTAATGTGTAGATGTTGTGTCACTGTGTGCGTGTGTTCGTGGTAGTTTGGCATTTTATATTCAAGAGGTGAATAAAGCTGAAAAAAATACGCTTTGTTTTACGGTTAGTCATGAAAATCAAAATTAGATTCATTTAAAAATATTATTTGCTGAGGGATTCCCTAACTTAATTTGAATCATGAGTATATAATGTATATTCAACCCACCTTGAATGGCAATATATTGTCTAAGCTCGTTTCTCCATTCTAAATATTAGTTATTGAATGTATCTAGATGAAAAAAATGTCGAAATGAAAGAAAGAGACGGAAGATAAAGAGAGTTAATGAGATTAAAAAGGAAAGCACAAAAATTTTCTACTAGAGTTACATCAGAAAAAATGTATTATAAAAAATGGACCACACAAACATGTCATAGTCATTACAATGAGATGGAAATTTATTCAGTACCTTTCCATAAATGTGACATCTTAAAAAGTTACATGTTTCAAAAATGAAATATGTCTATTCAGGTATTCGGGAAAGTCACTACTAATATATGCACATTTGTATATGGAACATGCCAGTTATTTTATAAAAAATAACTGGCATGGCTGTCTGGGATAATAGACAATGTCACATTTCCAAAATATCCTGAGAAGGCAGAAGCAACGATCTTTGAACAGATTTTTAGTAAAATCAAGCCCAGTGATCCTCAACTAGGTCCAAGTGGGGAAAAAAATGAATTTTATGGTATAAATTAGTGAAAATATTTCGTCAAGACAATAAACATGGTCAAAGGACATTGAAATACGTAATACCGAAAATATTTAATAAATTTCCTTGAAATTTTGTAAAAGACAATATAAAGAAAGACCTTAAAAAAATATCAGAATTATGAATAAACTAGCTGTAACCCGTCAAAAATGATGGTACTTTTATATGTCGGGTCCTAAAAAAAATATTTTTGGGAAAAAAATTTTGGAGAAAAAATTCATATAAAAAATTTCATTAAAAAAAATTACTATAAAAAAGTAACGAACGTTACACAAAGTTATGGGAACAGAGAGAGACACAGACAGACAGACAGACGGACGGATGGACAGAGGACAGACAGAAAACGTAATTATTGTAATTGGGATAAGGAACATTTATATTGATTAACTGAGGTATTAATTATCTTGGTAATGTTTTTATTAATTTATTATTATAATTAATATATTTGTTTCCTTTTTTTACAAATAAACATATGGTACTTTATAACTTATACGGTTTTAAAAAAAACCTCCTGTCAAGCTTCCTTCATTTGGCCTCGCCGATTAGTGGGTTTTACTTTTTGCAAAAGAAAAGTAAATTCAAATAAAAAGTATTAAACAGTGTTTAAATTAATTAAGATAAATTATAGAAGTACCACAGAGACGAAGCTATTTAATGAAAAACGTGTGTTGAAGTTCTTTTATACGATGGCTCATGGCCTACAACTTGTGTGAGCTGGCTAAAGTAATCACTCTACATAATGCAACCTTCACCAATTCCATCGTAAAAACATCCACACATTATCAAATTTTTAAATGTATGTATGTTCCGAATTGAAACCTTCCATGTATTTGAAGGAACTTGCTAGAGATGTAGTCTTCTTCTTCTTCTTTTGTTAGATTCTTGATCTGTGTTGACAGGTCAGTCCTGGTCTTGTAACGAGGACGTCCAGCTCTCTCTCCATTTCTTTCATGGTCTCCCTGGCAGTCGGTGCCCCTTTGGAATCCCGCACATCACGACTCTGGAAAGACTTGTCTGCTCCATTCTCTCGACATGGTCCCTCCAGAAATCCCTTCTCTGCCTGCTCTATCTTATAATGTCTTGTATGTCGCAGGTTCTGCGAATTTCCGCATTGGGTACTCTGTCTCTGTGGGTCTTGACCGCAATAGGTCTTAGGGTCCTCATCTTGGTAGTTCGCTGTTCACTTCTGCTTTGATACCGTATGTCATAATAGGTCTTATGCATGTTTTATATATTCTCACTTTGCTTTCCACTAGCATATTCTTATTGGCCTATAGAGTGTCTCTAAGGCAACTGCTCTATGACTTCGTTATACGCTGTAGCTAGATATCTCCACCCCAAGATAGATACCTACTTAAATTTCATAACCTGTTCTATGGGTTTATTGTCTACGACCAGTTTAAATCTTGGAGGTTGTTTAAATATTGTAAGACACTAAGTTTTGTCTAGATATTGTAAGACAGTTAGTTTTCTCGACTGAAATGAAATGATGATAAATATGCAGTCCTTCTCTTGAAATAGTAAGTATACATAGATTTCGCAGCTAATGTGGAGTGTTAAATTATATTCAAATTATTTTATACAACCGCATCAATTTATATTATGCCAATAACGATGTTTTTTGTCAAAACAGATTTATCATTTTCCATTTACTTCTTAAGAGAAAAATTCATTCATTTTGGTATGAATTTAAGAATTTTTAATAGATTAAGAACGCTTACTGAGATTCCACTATACTTACTTGCGTTTGGAATCACTCGACGCATCTGCTTGTTCTCTGAACTTACAAGTCTCTTCAATTGTTGTGAATTTGGCTATATAATTGAATAAATAAATTGAAAAATTGAAATAGAAATACAAGCGATTTTAATTTTGTTTTAGGTTTCATCATGCTGTCAATATTTTGATTATTTTGTTAAAACATTTGCGGTTTCAAAACGCAGGTGTTCATTTATTATTTGCGAGTAAACAATTACACGTATTCGCGATGCCGCGCAAACTGCGGCTGCAAACAATGAGGACCTAAATTTGGCTGTAATTGGTGCGAGGTTCATTAACGGATATGGTCATATCACGCACAAACCTACAGCCAACCGAAACGCCGGGATTTTCGTTATTAATCATACAAAAGGAAAAGGCGTGACAGAGGCGGACTCGCGCCGCGTCCAATAATGGCGATGTCATTCCTTCTCTCAATAAAACATTGTTAATTAATTGTATCTGTCAGGGTTTAAAAGGTCGCAGGGTTTAAAAAATAATTGAATACATTCCTACAAAAAGGTTCTTTATGAAAAAAAAAATTACGGAGAGAGAAATTAAATTAATTAAATTTATCACAACTATAGTTTTGAGAGGAGCAGTCCCTTTCATAATCAGGTGTATTTTATAACTAACCTAAATAGAGAAATTGTGTCATCTCGAATGGAGCAGCAGGTTGCGGAGCACTGGGAAGAATTTTCATTTTTGGGCCTCTACGGAAACATGTTGAGGTTCAGAGATATTTGTTTGGATATGTGTTTTCTCTGAATTTAAGGTTTTTTGTATTTTGACGGTTTCCAAACTGTTAATTATTAATCCTTTAATTGTAACTGAGTGAAGTAGTAGTCTATGATTATCGAATTAATGGTTGGTACTAATTATGTTGTTGGCGAATTCTAAAAATTTATTGTTGTCAGTAAAAATTTCAAAATGGCGGAGTCATATGCTGTCCAGCAAATGTCATGTAAGTTATGTGCTGATGCGCGCATCTGGTGGAGATTATTATGTCTCCAGGGCTTGTGTAAACTGAAAAAGTCAATTATTTTCTTGTAAAATGACATGTTTATGATTAAGCATATCGAAAAAAAATTTTTACAAATGAATTCAGATTTCAATTTTTTTTTTCCTAAAAAAATCGATGTTAAAAATTCATAATAATCAGACAGCGCATTTTATCAAATGTTATCAGTAAGATATGTGAACAGTATCGACCTAATAATTTTTGAGACATTTTCTTCACTAGTCTGAAAAAGGGAGTTTAGAGAAAAATGCAAAAAAATAATGAAATACGTTTAAGAATTCACCTATCATTCTATCTTCGACTTGTTATAATTCAAATAATTTTTAATTATTTTCAAATTATTAATCAAAAAAAATATATATCTTGAACATTTCAAGAAGATATTTGAAATCCCTTTCAAAAACATTTTTTTTGTAGTAGCGCAATAATTTTTCATTACAGAGGAATATTAATATTTTTACAACTATTTTCATGGTTGTTTTTAAGCGAACGGCTCAAAATGTGTATAATATAAAATAATACTAAATTTAAATTGTAATGCATCATACACTAGCACATTTAGGACCGCTTCAAATACATTTGCACCGTTTTCGAAAAGTTTATAAAATAAAGAAAAATAAACACAATCATCAACTTTTATCAGAATAGCGACACATACACACCCGCTGCACAAGAGCGAATTAAATATCGAACATGGATACCTGTTGAATTCTAAAATGAACTTTTAATGAATTATTTAAATTTATAAAATTACATGAAACAAATAAATAATTAAAAAAATAAAAAATAAACTTTCTAGTGACAAAAAAATAAAATAATATACACCTGAAAAGACTTGTGTTGGAGAGTATATAGTTCATAAGTCATTAGCTGTCCATAAACCGATGTGGTTATCAATAATTTTAAGTTTTTAAAAGTATTTAATTAATAATGTATAGTTCTTTTGTATTACAGTTATTAAGTAGGTATGTATAATGTTTGATGTCTTATATTCCATACCAACATGCACTTACTACCTGAGGACTAATTTTCTTATTTTTTATTATATTTTTAATGCCTCTATTTTTATGTGTCTTCATTATTAACATGTATTTAAAAATTGAAATCAAAAATACTCCAAAAAGATAATGTCTCGAATTGGAACCCTTATTGACATTTATCTAAAAATCACAGTTACGGCAGCTGGGACAAATCTTGCGGATACCGGCAGATAGACTGCCAAAAGCGGATAATCCAGGCAAGAAAAGAAGACAGAAGACGAAGGGTCCGTCTTAGAAAGAGCTGGCGGATACAGTTGGAGGACTGCTGCAAAGCGAGGTTGCAACTAAATTGGGCTGACGTGGAGAACGAAGCCCGAGATAGAAAAAGTTAGAACCTTCTATGCGGTGCAGGGACCCTGACCCGTAAGGATGAGTGGTAGAAGGAAAAGAAGAAGAAAAAATTATAATTTAATAAAATAAAGTCCGGGCCTGGCGCTGCACGGGACGCGGAGGTGCGCTTCAGTTCACATTGTCGCTGAGTCAAATTACCTTAAAATAATTGACGTAGTCCCGGCGATCTGATGAAATGAATACTAATAACGTGAAAGGGGATATTCTGAACGAGAATTCTTCCCGAGCCGAGCCCTGAATACCACACACACTGAAAATAGTCTCCCATTTCAAATACCATGTTTCATTGGGATGACATGCAATTTAACGATAGAAGTCAAAGCTTCATACTCTTTGATAACATTGGTATGATTGTAACCGAATCAAAAGTCTGCCATCTCGTTAAAGAGTGGCATGCAGTAGTTATTAACTTAGGTTATGCTATTACCAACTATGCAGGGTGTAACAGAGCTAGTCCACAATACTTTACCTGTGGATTCCTGTCTTCATAATGGGTCAAAAATTTTCAAGCTACTATGATCTGATCAATAGATAAAGAGATATGCGACATCAAAACTTGCATTTTTTTCTATACTTCTGACTTATTTTTTGCAAAACATTGGACTATCATTACAGTAACTTATATCTTATATGAAAAAATTCATTCCCTTCAATATAGGTCAAACAAAATGATAAAAACCTACCAATTCCAAATGGAAAACATTCCAACTGGAATTTTTCAGGATTTTTATTATTTTATTTTATTTTTATTGAAACTAATTAATTTATCGTAATCGATATAATGTAATGATACTTCAACATTTTGTAAAAAATAACTCAAATATTGAAAAAACTTTGATATTGCACAGCTCCTTAACTATTGAAATTTCAAATTCAGTACATTTTAAATTAGTAACCCTCGATGACTGTTTTTAATTGTTTTCGGATATTGCTGCCTCTGCTTTTATACCTCATATATGTTATATGCATTTTATATAATGGCTACACCATCGACACATGTCCATTGCTTTTTAACAGTGGCAATGTTAAAAAGCAATGGATAATAATGATTTTTTTTAAATTGTCAAAACTCTAGAATACATAACGTTGTTAAATAAATTGATAAATGTCGTTTAATACGACATTGAAGTCCCGCAGCATTGATATAGTCCCACAAAGATTTTAACTTAATTAATATTTAGTCGTACACTTAAAATGACTAGTTAATAATAATTCAGAGTCCATGTCATCCTTTGCAGAGAGCGTAACCACTATGAAGGTAATTATTCCCCTCCGCGAGTTCTGTTAAAGGAACTTTCTGACTCAAAGGAGTGGGAATAATATAAGGTTTCCGTTTGTCCTCCCCGTGTTGTGACGCCTCCCTCCCCCGGCAGAGGGGTGGAGGGGCGGAGGGGGGCTGCCGGCGCAGTCACCCTCTCGTCATACACCTGTGTTCCGAAGGGGAGATCGGGGACCACGGAACACGGACCTCCAGTACCATGGAACGCAATACTACTAACAAATTTGGTACAGTAAAACCTCTGCATAACGGTAAATTATAGAATGCAGCGGATTTTCTGAATGCGCAAGTTATAAATTAACAAAATAGTTAATTCACCTGTTTTAAATAAAATTTAAATGTCACAAAAGCCGATATTATTGCTGTTCTCATTGCTATTTTGAGACTTTTATACTAGAATGCGGTCTTAATCGATAAATAAAATAAAATATATAAAAATTCCATAATAGGGCCAGTTCGCTAAAGTTGATAAAAAATAAGGATTATCAATTTAAAAAATACATGATTAATATTTTTAATATTTAAAGCATTGACTTTGTAGTGAAGCATTATAACAAAATGTAAGAAATATATATGCCGCAAGCGGGGGCGTGCAGAGAGAACATTGAAGCATGATTTTTTTGTAAACATATTAAATTGGGGAAAAAATAGTGAAATGAAATATTTATCTAACAGAATAATATAAAATAATAAAAATTGAATAATACTGTAATTGTTGTGAAATGAATATTACGAGATATACATTATATTTCGATATTTTTTTTAAAAAAATGCATAGATAAAATTAATGCTTCAGTATTTTCACTGTACGCAAGTAAGAAAGGTATGTATAAGACGGCGCCAAATAGAGAGGGCGACTGCAGAAGACGTGGCATGACCAGATTAACCAGATACTGGAAAATGGTCCTATTAGTCAGACCTGTTTTATTTACAACAATTGGCATTAATGTCTGTACATACTCTGATTGTTTAAGTGCCTAAAAAACTCGCACAGTAATTCAGTGGTCGGGGGCTTAGCCCTTATTCCAAATTAATATCTTAAGCATGTCCTTCGTTCATATTCATTTTTTTCATCACTTAGAGTCTACAATACTCTGAGAACTATGTGGGGCTAGACCGCTAGACTATATTTCTTACTAGTAAAGGTACATCACTGCTAGTTGCTTTGACTATTTTACTGTAATAAGAATCTTAGCATTTCATATAAACGTAGGAATTTTATAAATACGGGAATTTTAGGAAGTATTTTATATATACATAGGAATTGGAATTGCGAAAAATTCTTATAAATATTCTCTAGATAAAAATGTTCTCAGGTTTTTACGGCTTTATTGCACTAAAAAAGCTCAAATTAAATAGACACGAACACTTTATCAAGAGTGCCACCTTGTTCCAGAGTAAATAAAATTAAAGTTTTAATGTTTATATTACGATCGTTTGACAAATTTAGGTACTGAAACAAACCTGTATAAGAACTGTATGGATATGTGAGATTCGATTCACAACGTTTTGCTGGAGTCATATCACAGAGTCTTCTGAGAGGGTCATATCGCCTTTATACGTCTTTAACCACCGCCGCCATAGCGCCTGTATTTGTCAAACGTCGAGAATCGAATCTCAACAAATCCATACGATTAATATAAAATATCTGTATGTTTAACCACCTTAATAAATAAAATAACCTCTAACAATTAATACAGTTTAGTCAATTTATATTAACTTGGAAAGAAACAAAAAAGACATATAATATTGGTGCGACAGTGTATCCACGTCTCCTCTTGCCTCCTCTAGACAGCCTCTGTGTCAGTACCTAGTTCTTGATTAGCCAGAATATGGCAAATTTTCGTCAAAGGTGGTCTCTTTCTGTACAAAGTTCATCGTTCGAGTCTTTCTGTGAATAGAAATTTCAGATGGAAACCAAATATTTGGTTAAAATTTACGCTACCGTGGTTAATTATACCTTATCTCTGTTTGACGTACCTTTTCAGCCCCGATGTGTTGTTTAATTAATAACTCAGGTTACTATTTAGACATCAAATAAGTGGACCAACTACAAAGCTGTATAATAATTATATATTTATTGTTTTATTAGGTGAACAAATACATTAATAGCAAACAATAAAATATGATTTAATATTTCAAATTCTGTACAACCCGCTTTCTATTAAAATAGGAAATTAAAGAATTATATACTTAATAACATTTAATAATTATGACATTTTTAAAAAAATCGGCGTTATATAATTTAATTTGTAGTAATTGCAATCAGTTTTATACAGATTAAAACTGCAGAAATTTTGATATTAAAATAAAGGAAGACTTAAGATGTTTCAATATCAACTCATTAAAATAACGATTCTGAATTTTCAAATCATCTATTGGAAACAAATCATTTATTTGATATTAACAAAGGTTTATTATCACATACAAATAACACAGGTTTACAGTTAGATAAATTGAAAAAAGGAATCCTAATAAAGTAAATATTATAAATAATAAAATCAATTTTGTATTATTTATTAGTGATTCAAGTCCCTCATATGCATTTTTGTTTTTGATTATGATTGTGTCTTTACTTCCAGTTTTAATTTAAGTATACCTGACAAAGTGACCATTGACGCCGAAAAATGTTAATCATTCAATAAATGGTGGTTTTAATAAAAAATATATATAAATAACAATACCACTGCAAAATAACCTATCAAGTATTTTTTGCCCTCACAATAAATAAATGCCCTTATAACACAAGAATTTCATTACTAAAATGCCGTTTTCAAGAGAAGTATGCAGATTTATGTTTCAAGAGTTCTATAATGAGGTATATAATCCAAAACGTGTTCCATGAGTAAGAAAATATTAAAATTTTTATTATTACACGTTTACTCGATAGACGCTTTCTTCACGACCGATCCACAATATACCTCTTCGTAAATTTTTTATCTTGAATTATATATCTCAAATTACATATCTCAACTTATATACCTCGAATAAATTTAATTATTAACATTAATTTGTGTTGTAACTAATGTTTTCTAGTGTTTATAACTCCTCTACCATAAAAAGTGTATTTTGTCTAAAGTTATTCCCCTTATTGTAGTAAAATGTTTTGACAATGTACTTCAATATAATACTGTCTATCAGGACTGTAAAGTTTATTTTACTGTGAAAGATAAAGTAAGCCAATTTCGTCATTTTTCTTCGTTCCATTATAATTTTCATCAGATGCTAAAAAGAATTTATTTATTTTCCAAAAATTTCTCAGCGAAATTGCTTTCCAGTTTTTCAAAATCATTACTTCATAAATAAAATTCAATGTTATTATTTCATTATACGGAATATAACAGAATCAGTCCACAATGTTTTACAGGTAAGATTCCTATCTAAATTATGAGTGTAAAATATTCTAACCTCGATAGTTATGGAGATGAGTGACTTCAAATAAATTTTCGATGTGTAACATCTTTCCTCTCGCTTTCCTGCAATCTGTGATTTCGTGAAAATTGACGGATATACAGACGGTAACAGAAAAGAAGACACCGGGGAAGCGCGCGCAATTTTATTTAACCAATGAGCGCGCGCGAGGCGTGCGCACTGAAAAAATCATCGTTTATAAACAGTGTAATCTGAGAACTGTATATTAAATTATATAAATGTGTTTTTTTAAAACAAATATGTGAGAATTACGACGTTCAAGCGAGAATTTTTTTGATAGAATGAAAGGATGATTAGTTAGTTAGTGTTTCTGATAGAGAATTATTTTCATTTCGAGGAAAATTAGACGACGCGGATCAAATCAAAAACCTTCAATTACCATAAAAATATCACATTTGGACATTGACAGACTGTTTTCAGAAATGTCAGTTTTACAAACATGTTGCGTATTGTTGATATTCAATATGTAATATCTCGAGATGTATTTGACTTACAAAAAAATTGTTTGACAAAAATTAAGTTCGACATTTCTTTAAACGATTTTGTTAAAAACAATAATGGCCGTAATGAATTTCAATCGTAAACGAAACCATTTAAAAACATCTGTTGACGAAAAATGTTGATTCAAATCCGCTGAAGTGATTAAAATATTTTGCAACTTATAAGGCGATATAATATATTCGTGTGCATGTCGAGGTACCTTCCCAGGTAGATATTAAATACATTAATGGGTGTTTTCTATTTCCTTCATCGTAAGGTTCTATGCACTTTATGTGAAATTTTGCGTTTATTGCATACAGTTTTCTGTTTTTCCATATTTTGGAATTTAAAACGTGATGGTGATAGATACATACCACTCATCCATAGAATTTATGTAATTAATTTATTAATTTATTTATATAATATATATATATATATATATATATATATAACTATATATATATCGTCTATATTACTCTCTATATCTATATATATATATATATATATTTTATGTATTTGTATTTATTATCTTCGACGTAACTAGAGCGTTTGTGATCCAATTTGAATTTGAAAAAATACCACAGATTACTTTGTTCGTCTAATATAGAATACGAGAAATCACTATGAGGGTTATATATAGTGACTATATAGCGGCCCTCGTAGCGCAGTGGGTATGACATTGACTTCACACATTGCGGGTTCCGAGTGCAATTCCCGATGAGGTCACAATTAATCTATGTGATTTACTCAATCCTAGATGTTTTGTGTTGTGCTATGCTTCTGTAATTGAGCCTCTTGGCCTGTTGAAGCGTAAATAAAATTTTAAAAAAATATTAGTAATTAAATTATGATATTTATTTTATCATTATTATTTTAACAATATTTTTACGTGTAGGTTTGTTCTAAGAAAACAGTTACTGGATTTTGTCCCCAAAAAGATGATTAATTAATTGACATAAATTATGGAAGTCTTACAGAGACCAAACTATTTATAGGAGAAACATGTAACATATCTACAGTCCCTACGTGTACATACTTGTGAAACTGCAAAAATTATTTTTAAGTTTTACTATCTTTAATCATCTATTTAACTATATATTTTCGGACAATATTATAAAAATTTCCTTTTAAACAAAGTATATATTAAATTAAAATGACTTTTTTCAACATTATACAGAAATATAAAGTAAATCGTATGGTTTAAGATACTAAATCGAACATCGAATTTTTGCAGATTCGGCGGTATCCGTAGAGACCGTCGATATGGAGATATTACTTGTTACGTAATCGATGTTAAATAGCTCATAAAAATAAACTAAAGATGATTCTAGCATAATCTTTTCAAATAAACAAAAGGTTTTCAGATTTGGAACATATATTAAACTTTCAAAAACATGATAATGTGTGGATGTTCTTACGATGGAATTGGCAAATGTTGCATTGTGTAAAGTGATTATTTAAGTCAGCTCATACAGGTCGTAAGCCCTGGTTCATCCAATAAAAATAGTTCCCTGCATGTTTTCCATATGAATATTTTCGTCTCTCCGAGACTTCTATAAATTAGCTGAATCCTTATTATAAAGTATAAAGACTTTTTTCAGGAAAGTTCAACTAAGTCTTATTTATCCTAGATTAAAAATTCCTCTCGTTATTAATTTTTAAGGTGCCCGCTGAAGATTCAACTAGTCTTGGACTTCCTAAGAAGGCTTTGGAGCATATTCATCAACTCCCCTCCAAAGCCGATGGGATTATCCGATGCACAAATAAGGTTTCAAGAAATCTTCAAAGCTACGAAATATTTAATAAAACAGTGGAACATGCTCAATCAACCCAACCCATACTTTGTTACATATGTAAGTCCGCAAGGCTACCAACAGAGAAGATATATATATGAAAGTGACTGAGGCAAAAGTGGTGTGCCAATGATGTAGCGCTCTATCCTCTAAGCCAACCCCCGGGGAAAACAGTGTGATAGTTAGTAAAAGAATTGTAAATTTTACGACACGCCAACCATTTAAGTTTCGAAAATTTTTAGGCTTTATTTGTAATTTCTCATGAGAGACATTCATTATTCCAACTATCGACATTTGATTGATTGAATGAATCTGATAAACTTTAGAATAATAAATACATGATAAAAAGTACCAGGATTTTTTATTCCATTTTAATTCGGGATTAGTTTTATACAATCATAATATATAAATAGTTTAAACGAAATCACTTTTTTGTGAAGTTGCAGTTTCAGAAAAAAATGTTTTTTTGTTAAGTAGATTTTCTAGATATTTTCTGTTTTTGTTCTAAGCTTATTTAATGTGCCGTTCTTGTTTTTTTTTAATACATAAATTACCATCCCATCCCAGATTATTATCCCGGTAACGCAATTTTTTATTTGAACAAAGAAAACTCATTTATTTAAAAAATCTTTGTGTAATGATAACTTACAATGAATCGTTTGCGCGATTAATATTCAACAGCTTTTAAATAAAATTTGATTCCAAAACATGAACCTTCGTCCTGTGATATTTCTTGTGCGAACCTGAGCGATTTAAGCAGCGTGCATCTATTTATGAGAGAAATTACGAATAACAAAATTTAGGGTGAATTAAGAACAGATTGAATATGTGTCCAGTGACTTTGTGAATTTGTGAATATAATTAGTTGTGGGATCATTAATTTTAGTGTTTCGTTTGCCTCACACAGCCACAATCTTCCACAATACTTTTTTTTTAGCGAAATTTAAAATTAATTAAATTTTAATAATAATATTTGTTAAAATTTTATTTATTTTAAATTTCACTAAAAAAAAATATGGAGTTCTACAAATTTAATACAAAAACCATACATAAAAAAATTAAAATAAAAATTAAAAAAATAAAAATAAAAAAATTAAACTTCCACAATACATTAAATTATTGTGAAAATTTAAAAATGGCGAAGTTATATTCTGTCACACAAAGATCCTTTTCTTTGATTAGTACAGCTGGTGGATATAATGATGTCACGAACATTTGACTAAAATTAAAAAGTTTATTATTTTCTTGTCAAATAATGTAATGTCTATGATATAGCTTATGTTCATGTAGCATAGCTTAAACATCTTCAAATGAGAGCAATTTTAACATTATTTTATTTATTTTTTCCTAATCTAAATTCAACATAACCCTAATTTATCGAATCACTTTGCTTCGACGCATAATGTCTAAGTTGAATATGCGACTAAAATTATTAAATTTGAAATTGGAACATTTTTTCATGCTCGATGAACCTCGAAGCTACATACGTCGGCATTGAATGAATAAAGGACGATTATTAATTTTAATCGAAATAATTACCAAATTATGTATCAACTTTGATACATAATTTAGTGAACCTCCTCTTCTGGATATTAACATTGCTAGGCAATGTTCTCCGATCGGTGCACAGTCTATTGATGTTCAAAATATCAGTGAGAAGGATGTGTCCGACACTATAAAAAAATTAAATAATACTCATTCTCTTGGTCCAGATTTCATTCCAACATTTCTCTTAAAAGGTTGTGTGGAACTGATAAAAAAACCACTTTGTTTTTTGTATAATCTTTCCATTAATACAGGGATCTTCCCGGAAACATGGAAGACTTCAAAAGTTACTCCCATACATAAGAGTGGCTCTAAGTCGTCCGTAGAAAATTATAGACCTGTAGCTGTTCTCTCTGCCCCAGCTAAGGTATTTGAAATCTTAATAAGTAGAACCGTCGCTTCCCGAGTAGAGCCATTTATAATTGATCAACAACATGGATTTAGGAAAGGCCGCTCGGTTGAGACAAATTTGATGGTCTTCACAAATTACGTCACGGAAGCTCTGGACGCGGGACATCAGGTAGACTGTTCATATAATGACTTCGCCAAAGCCTTTGATACAGTCAACCATGATGTCTTATTGAAAAGGTTGTATGAGATTGGTTTCTCGGATGGTATGCTAAAATTAATGTCGAGCTACCTCCAAAATAGGAACCAATACGTCTCCTACGGCCTATTCGCGTCAGAGTGCTTCTTTACCTTCTCGGGTGTCCCACAAGGATCTAACCTGGGTCCATTGTTGTTTTCGATTTTTATTAATAATATAAAAAATGTAATCTTAAACTCGCGCTTTCTGTTATTTGCGGATGACTTAAAGCTTTTCTTAAAGGTATCAACTTTGGACGATTTTCGTCTTCTCCAAGCTTCCATCTTCTTCCGTCTTCTTCCATATCAAATATATGTGAATGGGGAAGACGAAATAAACTGTTGTTTAATGTTTCCAAGTGTTCGGTTACATCCTTCACTAGGGCCCAAAAAACTCTATTTTTTCGCTACAAAATGAACGATCAAAATCTGACAAGAACATCAAATGTTAAAGATCTAGGCGTTAGATTTGTAAGCAACCTAACATTTCACGATCACATAGAGACGATCAGTGGTAATGCTTTGAGAATGTTAGGATTTGTTCCGCGTACTGCCAGGGTTTTCGAGAATGCCCGCGTACTGAGAACTCTTTACAATTCCTTGGTGCGGGGTAGACTCGAGAGTGGCTCGATGATCTGGGGGCCACATGAGAGCAAGAACTCTCTTATGGTGGAGAAAGTCCAAAAGGAGTTATTGAGATATCTCTACACGATAGAGTACGGGCATTATCCTTGGCTCTACCCAACCGAGTTTCTCCAGGGTATGCTTGGCTACAATAGTCTAGAGACTAGAAGGAATGTGTATTTGATTACGCATTTTTATCCATTGTTGCGCGGTATGATCGATAATCCTGAAATTATGCAGAGCATTGGTTTGTATGTTCCTGATAATTACATTAGACATCGTCAGCATAGATTGTTTCACATTCCAATATACAGGACCAACCTGCCGATGGTTATGCCTGTTGGAAGAGCCACAGCTATGCTGAACAAAATTGCTTTGGGTATTGATATATTCCATGTGTCTGAGGGGGTTTTCCGAAGCGGGATTCTCCTACACCTTTGACCAGATTTTGTTATTTTTAATTTATTAAATATTTTCATTTTTGATATATACTTCCTAATATGTATGCCTTAAACATTTTTTTTGTCATTTACATATTATCGTGAAATAAATTGAATTGAATTGAATTTACGTTAATGTTAAAAGTTTCAGAGCTCTAGCTAGTCAGGATGTTGGTGAAAAATCAATTTCAAGATTCCAGCGCAACAAACAAACAACAGAGTTAAATAATTTTTTAGAAAATGACAAGAGGGTGTAGCCCCTACAACATTTCAAATAATGTATAACCCTGTAGAATTTTTTTTTTTTTAGTTTTTTCTTGAGTACGTCTGAAACACTCTGTATTTTAATATTGTAAGCTCGTATAACATTTTACGCATAGACTCTACGTATCAGTATCGAAGATAAAAATATTTTATTAGTATTTATTTGTAAGGTTGCTATAGCAAACAAAGGAAGCCGCTGTAAAGTGAAGTAGGGTGATTTAATACGAAGGCAATTTACATCCCCCGCGGAGTGTAGAAGGGTGGCGTCGTATTGCCGCCCTTATTTTATTTACATTTAGAGGCGCTGTGCACAGGTTGCGCCGCGTTCCGCCGGATGCCCAATGTCCGATTCAAGAGTAAAAGTGTCGTCTCATATGCCGACGACATGGAACTATATAATCTTATATCCGATAAGAGGAAAAGGTGTTGTTATATGACCTAACCTAACCTTACACAACACCAGCACAACAACTGAATTTGTTCTTTTTTTCTTAAAATTTCGTTTGGTAATACTCGTATAATCTATTAATACTGAAAAAATAGAAGCGAACGTGATTCTAGCTATAGTTTAAGCATATATTCTTGTTTTTTATATTTAATTACACCGTTCAAAATTATTATTTCATTTTTTTACATAAATTTTAAGCATCACACTTTTTAATAAATATATATTTTTTTTAAAATAGAGATGCGAACACGGAATACGTGTCACATCAATATTCTTACTATTTTCAAACTAAGCTATATACTTGTGCTATGAAAATAGGACTAACTTGCTAATCTGGGGTGAGGTTCGAACCCGCATATTAACCAGAAATATTAAATCATTATTTTTTATAAATATTAAATTTCAAATACAACCAAGTTCCAATATAATCCAATCTAAATTGAATATAATTCATAACAATATGTGTGTAACCGTCCACTGTTGCTTCATGTTGGATTCGGTGATATACTTATTTATTTTTTGTTTATTTCTATTTAACTTAAATATAAATATTTTGGTTGGAATATGCCTGTCTTACTAGGAATATCTGTGGTGAGATCTAGGCATAGTTTACAATGTTTTGTAGACACAAAACGTAGTACGTAAATATATAATAAAATAATTATTTGTATTTGATGAAGTACTGTATATTAAAGTAACATAATTAAAAATATATCATATATGAGGTTATAGTATGTGTTAGTGTTTTTAGTAAGTGTGTTTATTTTATCTCTCTCTTTGTTTCGGATCCACTGTTTTACTTTGTATTTGATGTTAGGGTTGTAATAAATATGTTTCTTAATTTTTTTGAATATTTCGTTAACGTTATGTTCCATAGATCGACGATTTCCGATTACTTATTGGTCAAGTTTTGAATTTAATGAAATGAAGAATTAATATAAGTCATCATCAAAGTATTGTTACAATAATACGATGTTACAATAAAATGATAAGAAGTTGTCACTATGTTAAGAAGATAGGCATTTCTTATATATCTGGATGGAACGAGTAAATTGATTTGATGTAGGTACGCGCTAAGGGAGAAAGGTATAAAAAATATATTAGGTGAGTGTTGATGGCAGCAGGATTTGAAGATGTCTGTCAAATTATTGGCTTAACCGAATAATCTATATATAGGAAGTCACTGAAACCAAAAAAGTGCAATAGCATGAAGTTATGTTGTATGAAAAAGGGCGAAACAAAAGCGGTGTACCATGACAGAAAACTGTGACATTCTATCTTTTCTGCCTATCCCTAGAGAAAACGGCATGATTAGTTAGTAATTTAGTCTTGCTACGATTTACCTATTCACTGCACGCGCCTGGAGCATATATGTCACATTCAAATGAATAAGTAATAAATAAAACCTTCATATAATCTATATAAGGAAAAGGCTACAGATCAATCGATATCATTAAAATATTTTTACGTATCACACGTGTCCATAATCTCATTTAACAAACACAGGATGAATCCCAACGCTACAGACACCAAACAATGCCACAAAAATGAAAACCGCCTTAAAACAACAAGATTATGGATATAACTTAACAACTTTTCCGGCTAAAAAGACATCCTAAAATAACATTAAAAGCCCACATAAATCATGACAATAAATAATAAACCGCGGAGTCCGATATAAAGCCGTAATCAATTATGCTCTAATCTATCTATTTGTCGTATGGCATTATTTCCCTGTTTTCCTCGGACCGTCTTCCAAATATTTGATTAAGATCCATATCCCCCTCCCGGGCGACACCCTACCGTGGCCGGGGGCCGCTAATGAAATTTTCTGCCTTTTTCATGTTTGTCTGGGTCGCCATTAGGCTTTAATCTTCCCGCGTCTTTTCGTTACATAATAGTTTCAGTGTTATATTTCTTTATGGAAAATATTTTTCGCTTGAAAACCAAAAAATATATTAATTAAGATAAATTATAGAAGTCTCGTAGAGATTAAGCTATCTATATGGGTAACATGTATGGAAGTATTTTTTTTTCAATTGATTCAGCAACATTGTTGATTGACATTTTCAAAAATATTGATTGTATTATTTGTGTAAATCTACTTATTAATAATAAATTAAATTTAACTGCCAGCCCAATTCTAATATTCTTCGGTAATAATATTTATAATATATAATTTTTCAAATAATTTAGAAAAACAAAAGACATTCTTAATTTTGATACTTATATAACATAGACATATATATAACCCTCTGACGATGGAAAGGTATTTCTGAATTAATTAATCAAATAATATAAGTAGATTTATATAAATAATACAATCAGGTGGTGTCTTTACAGGTGATCGCAGGGCTTATGAGTTGTACTTGCTGACTTAAGTGATCATTTTACAGAATGCAACGTTCACCAATTCCACCGTGAGAATATTCACAAAATTTTAAATTTGTATATTTTCACAAAGTGGATGTGACATATAAGGGATTCGCAAGTGATTCCAATGTAATTTACTCTGAACGGAAATAAATTATTATATGGTTTTACAAGTTGCGACAACTGACCCCGAGTGGCCAGAGATTCGTGTTAGCTAGCGCGTTTGCGAACAACGGTCGCTAAATCCACAAGTAAAGCACAGAAGAAAAATTCATTCGCTATAATTGAAGCATCCAGGCGACAGGTCCCCCCTTTTGGGTAAGACATAGAACCTGAATATGAAACTTGAAACAACATATTGTTAAATTGTATTTTAACTGTGAATGCCTTCTAATATAATGTAAATTTATTAGGTATCTTGCGGTGGCGATGGGGAATAAGTTCAGAATACAAAATTTATAATCTCTGGTGAATGATTATTCAAACATCAAACATTAATTTTCTATGGTTTCTTGTTTTATTAAAAATATGTGCATCTATGGCGTGAAGTGTCAAAAATGTATCATTGTTAAACTTAAAATAACTGCTTTTAAACCAGCTAACGGAAAATTTGACTTCATTTATGTAATCAGGACCCTTTATAACACCATGAAAATTTTTTCTTTCATTAAATTTTTGATACATCCTGACCCAGGGGATAGACAGCGTCTTGCAACCGGGATTATCATTCCTCGTCATGATCATTCCTGAGGTACTGCGGATGCCGCAACAAGAGGCCGTGTTAGACCTTCCCTGGCATTGTTACCGATTTTCAGGGACTGGTAGAAGTCATAAGTAATTAGACAACGCGCTCGAAAATAAGATGAGAACCCACGTAAATTGTTATTTGCCATTGGATCATTTGGATTGTTATAATTCATATCTCAAGATATTTTTGAGACCAATTTTTGCACCATGAAGACGACATGATTTATATTATATGATAATTTTAATTTTAACTTAACTATTGTACATTATATGTTGTCTCCACCGTGGGTAGATCGGGAATCGAGCCTAGTAAATTTAAAATGAGAAATCTAATCTTTGGCACTCTCTTGGTGGTGAACATAATGCATTAGGCAAGATATGGAATCTGTTTTGGGGAATTTTTTTAACGAAAAAAGACAAATGGTAGAAATTAGTGTAAAAAATTATTTCATTAAATTTTCGAGCATTCATATTGTTAACTAGAGTTTTATTAAAAATTAATATAAAATAATAAAAATTCAAATTCAGTATATTCTTTAAAAGTAATCCTCGATTGCTACATTCAATTTTATTTGGATATTGATGCCTTTGCTTTATACCCCATATATGTTTTTTATCTGCCTTCTTTAATATATTTGAAGAAAATATCTATCTTGCTATCTACCGTCAATAATTAGTAATTTCCATTACAGTGTACACAGGCGTTCTATTATTCCCAGCAAGACTTCTTTTGGAAATTTTTTGAATATTTCCGTTAAATTTAGTCCGTAATATAGGTACATATTTAAATGTATGAATGTCTTTTTTACTCCCTTTATATTAACTCGTGGCGTCTGCTTGCTTGCTTGCTTGCTTGCTTGCCGGCTTGCCGGCGTGCCGGCTTGCCGTCGAAAAAACTTTGGATCAATTTTTGACCCTTTTCCCGTCATCTAATCGAGCTGAAACTTTGCAAGCAGACTCGTGGCGACGATCAAAAAGATCTATCAAATTTTCGTTAAAAAAATTAATAATTATAGTATAATTTCGGATTTTAATGGTTTTTTCAAATTGGAATCTTTACAAAAGTTTGATTACTAGCAATGTCGGCCCGATAACGTCACGAAATATTTTCTAAATTTGAATTACGCCTTCGGTACATAATAGGTATTTCACTACGAATTTCGAAAATCTAAATTGACTGACAAATGTTTTTAGAATTTAATCTTCAAAGCATGAATTATCATGAATTATCTTTCTTATAAAAGCGCAAAACATTTGACATTTTAGAAATATATAAAATTACTGTAAGTTTATTAGTTGTTATATTTTACCGTCAATAATTAGTAATTTCCATTACAGTGTACACAGGTGTTCTATTATTCCCAGCAAGACTTCTTTTGGAAATTTTTTGAATATTTCCGTTAAATTTAGTCCGTAATATAGGTACATATTTAAATGTATGAATGTCTTTTTTACTCCCTTTATATTAACTCGTGGCGTCTGCTTGCTTGCTTGCTTGCTTGCTTGCTTGCCGGCTTGCCGGCGTGCCGGCTTGCCGTCGAAAAAACTTTAGATCAATTTTTGACCCTTTTCCCGTCATCTAATCGAGCTGAAACTTTGCAAGCAGACTCGTGGCGACGATCAAAAAGATCTATCAAATTTTCGTTAAAAAAATTAATAATTATAGTATAATTTCGGATTTTAATGGTTTTTTCAAATTGGAATCTTTACAAAAGTTTAATTACTAGCAACGTCGGCCCGATAACGTCACGGAATATTTTCTAAATTTGAATTACGCCTTCGGTACATAATAGGTACTTCACTACGAATTTCGAAAATCTAAATTGACTGACAAATGTTTTTAGAATTTAATCTTCAAAGCATGAATTATCATGAATTTATCTTTCTTATCAAAGCGCAAAACATATAAAATTACTGTAAGTTTATTAGTTGTTATATTTTATAAAGAAAGGGAGTATAATAAAAACTTGGTTTTTATGGGTTACTTTTTTTAAATAATAAATATCCAAATAAAATTTACCACATTTCGTTTCCTTAAACGCACTGGTGATTGCTTTTATTTTTTGCCGGTACGGCGTCGAGATCTTATTTAAAATTATTACATTATTGAGATTGTGTTAAAAAAGCAAACCCATGTCCACTACCAATTAGGTAGGCCAAATATTAAATAGACATGCGAATGGGGCTCAAACCACCGGCCACCAGATCACTAGACATGCGTCTTGAGCACTACACTTTCAAGCTACTCAAACCTTTAAAATATTATTCTCTATTTTTAGGGTTTGATTATTATTGAGTGGGTACATATTATGTATCACGTTAAAAAATAATTCTTTATTTTTCACTTGCAAAAGAAAATATCTCATTATTTTTCCGCTTCATTTATTTTAAACAGAACCTTACGGAAGATAGCTAAAAACATGAATATTGAGCATTATTCTGAGAATACAAACATTTAAAGAAAAACATTAAAAAGCCCCAAAAACTGCCCGGAGGGCCTAGCAATAACAACCGGGTAAGCTTATTCTATTAAACTTTACAACGTTGTATCTTTTCGCAAAGATAAATATTATCTTAAGCTAGACATGAAACAAACAGGTCTCAACTCATTTTATCCCCTTTACAAAATACATATTTTATTAAAAATATTGTTTTTACTTCCGAAGGCCTATATGCCCTTTATTAAAGATAATAATAATACCTTAACCTTTTTTTAAGAATAATAATACATAATACTAATAATAATGAAAAATAAAGCAAGTTGATGTTAATTAAGATAAGTTTACGAAATGACTTCCTAACATACGATTAAAATAAGAATAAGATTACCATATAAGAAAAAAGTGTACCAATACATAGAATAATGTAGTATTCAGAAGTGTAAAAATATATGATGAGATGCCGAAAAATATAATTTTAAAAACAAATGCTATAATTATTGTAAAAAAAGTAAAGAATTGTAGAGTATATGATGTGTTTTATATTATAATTTTTATTATAGATTAGTCGTGAATTGCTAAAAATAGATTGTACTATAGATTAGATTATATTATAGATTAATATATATTATATATCCATAATTGTGAGTGTTGATGATTGTATATTTATTGGCTTGCAGTATCGTGTAGAAAGGGTGAGTCCGTGTATATATTTCGTAGGAATACCGTGTCGCAGACATATATTGTGTTCTCTCATATTTATATTCCATTTATCGACCGATCACTGTCTACGCGGAATCTGGGACAACACTAAAAGAAGAGCCGAAAATAGTGATTATAATAGGCATGATGACAGTATTAAAGAATTGAAGAAGAAGTGATTTTAGAGAAGAAAATATTTTGAAAGGATTCTATAAAATGATCCAGTTTTAATATACACATTGAGATTAATAAGATTTTTAATAAAATAAAAGTATTAAATTGTGCAATCCGCCATTTTAACTGAAACCCCGGTCAGAGCGAATGACGTCACGCCGCAGTAGCCGTCACCGTGTCTTTGAACCGTTGCCATAGACACAATGCAATGTTTACTGAGGCTTGACGTAGGTCAGGTAGACGAAATGACAGCTGCGGGCGTTTTTGCGCGAAATTATAAATATGTAGATGAAAATGCAATTATTTGCGTAAAAAAATAGTTTCTTACTGAAATAATGTTATTTTCATTAATAGTAGACGTGTACCTACCTACAATATAGAATGTTATTTCAAAATATGTCATCATGCCTATTGTGAAGATTATATGAGTGAGAATTAAAATCGATGACAAAGAAGAATATAGGGCGATTATATTATCGCGGTACTGTAGAAACAGAAAGAATTACACGAAATCTAGGATTTCTTAGCACTTAGACATTTTACAGCAAACTGGAAATTATCTGAAGGATCTAGAATAAATAGTAGAAATGTTGACTAGCGATTCGCAGAACGTCTGGAAACCCTAAAATGTGTATAAGCGGGATGACGCCATCAAGACATATATTTTATTGTGACAGTTTAGTGAACCCACAGAAAGCAGGACATTGGCGAAAGCGATATTATAGTGCGAATGAAGATGTTCCACATTTAAAATTATTGCGATAGATACGAAATATATATTTGTTTAACATACGATAACGTAAGGAATAAGGGAACCGTGGTGATGAGAGACTAATGAAACGCTTGAAATTCATTTTCAATAAAGTTTTTATTCATCACCAAAGTCGCTGGATACACATTAAATTAGAGCTTCTTCTTGTATTCATTAATTCATGATAATTTCTCATTAAGCACCTATCTGTGGAACACTTTTTACTCTTTCTAGAATATTCGTATGACTATGGTCACACTTATGTATAATCGAACGTTCACTAATCTCCCTATTTATTATACTCTCCTTATTTGAATCGCCGAAACATCACAGTAATAAGTTCGTCTCGATGGCGTTTTCGAGTATTTAATTGTTTTGCAAATCTATATGTTTATTCTAGAGGCTTCAAGCAATTTCTGATTTACTGAAAGAAGTCCAAAATGCTAAAAAATATCCTCGATAATATGTAATTCTCTCTGTTTCTATAGTCTCGAGGCGATATGAATGCTTTACAATTTTGTTTCTATGGAACACGCGTGGATCTAGATATATTTAGGAAACTCTATCTGCATGATAATTGTGAATTAAGATTTCTATCAAAATTATTGACGGTTTTATATTCGTGTATACCTTATTGTTTGTTTTTAGTCACTTGACAATCTTCCCCTATTATTCAATTGTGCTCGATATAACATGGCAACGATTCAGTATCTGATGCGCTGTATACTTTCATGTTAAGCGAGCAGTGAGCAGCAGGGAATTGGAACATGACTGTGGATAGCGATAACGAGCACTAAAGAGATGTGGGCCTACAGTGGAACTGGGGTATATGAATAAATTCAAAAGAGTAATTATTCAATTTTTCAAAGTATTCCACGTTTATTATATATAATGTATATTATTATATACACAGCGAAACTGTGTACCTACTAAATGCTGATAACAACGATGTCACGCGACGGTGTTCGGTCAACCTGAACCGCAAACTGTTAAGCACGCAATCCAGGGTCACTCACCCGTGACCGCGTTATCTCTCTAGAGAATTCCACAACATTCCATCTCACGGTAAAAAACTACGTAAAATCATCCAGAACGTTCCACAGGTTTCTCATCACCTCTATAATAAACATTTCAAAGGAATTGAGCTATAAAAAGAGCCACGCGTCGCAGGCTCAGTTCGTGACGTTAACAAGGCGACATCTTCGTGATACTACCGAGCCAACTTGTGTGATCAGTGTTTTTTGCTATTACAATACGCGATAATGTGTTCCATGTGGTTTGGCCAGTGTTAAATATGGAGAAATGGAGGCGATGATTGTGGTGAATGGAGCTTCAGTAAGATGAAGGCCTACCAATCCTATCCCTATAATCCTATCTTTATCTCTAATTCATTCCCACTCCATCCTCCGCCTTTTTTCAATACGCCTAGCGACATCTCTGGTCCTGTATGGACTCGATCGCATTTTTAATTCCTACCGCATTATCACCTGTTACCTGTTAATTGCCGGACTTGAGTGAAGAAACCGCGTTGTACCGCATCTCTTAAAAGTTCGTTTTTTGGACCATTGTTCAGAAAATATTATCTTATAACCCGCATAAGCACTTGTATTGGAATATACGGCAGCCGTGGATTGTGTCATCTCGAGTTACAGTTGGACCAAGAATCTTTATTTGGAAGATTAAAATTAAAAGGAAGAAAGAGGCATTTCCATTTCTTATCCAACATCCAGAATTGAAAAGGTAGGATTTCTCCTTATTTGTTGTTCATATTTACTGCAATATTCGTGTCTATTTCTTTGTTCATCCACCGGCCAAATCTCCAGCATCTCGTTACATTATAATTCGCGCGAATGAACGATTGTCTCTCCTAACAAATTTCGATAAAACCGCATCTATTTGATTAATTAAAACCCGCTACACCATAAGATGGTCACTTCGACCGGATTTTGAACCAGTAATTTGATTTTCAAGTTGAGATTTGTCTGAGTATAATCGTTCATTTAAATATACTTTAACATTATTAAAGTGAATCTGTGTTTGAATACAAAGTGCTAATAAAATATAGTGTTTATAAATAGTTTAATCTCGTGATAATTTAACGCATCTTAATAGTTTATTACATGTATTCATTTAATGCTCATTGTTCCTAAAGAGTAGGTAGTATATTTCTTATTTAATTTGAATTTATTTCAACGCCATCTATTTGATTATTATTATAACTATTTATATAATTGAATAATCGACGTTTATTGATAGCGCCGTGCAAAAATTAATCATAGGTGTCGCATTAACTGACAACTGATTATAAACAACAAATATTTATTATATTGTTATTTAAGTAACAAATAACAATCATACATTAATAAATATCTATCAACATCGATTTAATATTAGATTATAATCATGGAAAAAAATAAGGAAAAACAGCTTAGACTGCTTGAAGCAGAAAAGGCTACATACTTTTCTCGAACTCAAAACATTTATGATAGCATACCTAAATTAAAAGGTAAAACGTCAATTAACATATTTATATCTAATGCGTTACTTTTGGAGGAAATTAGGCTAAAATTCATTGAAATTGTAATGAAGATAAATGATATTGAAATGGATTTAAATCCGTCATATGTTCCGAATTTTGACAGTTTGAATGTATATGACGAATTGTATGCCGCAATTCAAAATACTAAAAACATTTATAAGGATAAAACGCCTAATATATCTGAAACGCAAGTAGCCGCAAATAATAATTGTAAAACATATATAAAATTACCTCCTATAGAAATTCCTTCTTTCGACGGAAAAATACAGAATTGGCCAATATTTTATGAATCCTTTAAAACAAATATACATCTAAATGAGGCTTTGAATGATTCTCAACGTATGCAGTATCTAATTGGAAAGCTGTCAAACACCGCGTTAAACGTTTTATCTGGGATAATTCCCACCGGCGCAAACTATTCCAGTGTCTGGAATAATTTGATAAAACGTTACCAAGATAAAAGAAATTTAGGCTGTCAATATGTAAACAATATATTTGAAACTAAGCCAGTATTAAACAATGCAAGTAATTTAAATGAATTTTGTGAGAAATTCTCCGCGTCTGTTTCAGCGTTAAAACAGTTGGAAATTGAAGACGTATTGGACTTTCTATTTTTTAACTGTGCAATTCGTAGGTTGGATATAGACACTGTGAATGAATTTGAACTTTCCGTGAAAGATAAAGAAATCCCCTCAATGACTGAGTTGTTGGAATTTTTAAAGGCAAAGGTCAAAATTTTAGAACGTTTATCTAGTAATAATAATTCGTATAATTCAAATAAATCGCATACTCTCAAAAATAAACCAAACAATAATATTTCAAAAGCATTCATTACCAATTACGCCGCGTCTAATAATAATTGTTCGCAATGTAAAACCTCGCATTCTCATTTCTATCAGTGTAAGCAATTTAAAGAACTTTCGCCAAAAAACCGCTTTGATTTAGTGAAATCAATTAATGGCTGTGCGAATTGCCTAAGCCATGGAAGTAAGGCATGTCACTCGACGAATTCTTGCAAAAAGTGTGATAAACGGCATCATACTATGTTACACTTTGATGACAATAAATATTTTAAGAAAAATAATACTTGCAATGAAATTAAGTCAGTGCCAAGTACATCCGAAATTCAAAACAACTCTACGACTCTGTGTACTCAAAGCAGTAATTTGCCACAGTTACGTGTCATTTTGCCTACCGCTCAAGTATACGCTTATTTTAACAAGCGTAATAAAAAAATTGTCAGATGTTTAATAGATAATGCATCTCAAAATAACCTTATTACCTTCGCTTGTTGTAAGAGGTTAAATTTTAAAATAACTTCTTTGATTAATTCTGTGATTAAGGGTGTAGGTACAAGTTTTAGACCAATACATGGTTATACCTCTTTTAAGATTAAATCTCGAATTTCTAATCAAGAATATGAGATTCAGTGTTTGGTTTTGGATTGTATAACGGACGCATTGCCTACTGAATATATTGATACGGCAAATTATACGCAATTAAGGACTATTCCTTTAGCAGATTGCAGTTGGAATATGCCTAGTGATATAGAAATTGTATTGGGAGCACAATTATTTCCGTATATCTTAATGGGTGGAAGAATTGAAGTGCCAAATTTTTCACCACTCATTGAAACAACATTGGGATATATAATTATGGGTAATATACCTTACGCATCTGAAAATACCGCATATAAATCAACTACAACCGCAATGTCACAAATTGTACAATGTGATATAAATTCTATATCTTGTTGCGCTATAACTGAATTGGAAAATACCTTGCATAAGTTCTGGACATTGGAAGAATTACCCGTTAAACAATTTCAAAGTCCAGAAGACATAGCTTGTGAAAATATTTATCGTTCAACGGTTTCTCGAAATGATCAGGGCCGTTATATCGTAGCTCTTCCATTTTGTAAGAATCCAAATGAGTTAGGTAGTTCTTTTGCAACCGCACAAAGGCGTTTGACCGCCTTAGAACGTAAATTCAGTTATAATCCTGAATTACGTCAACATTATAATGATGTTATTAAAGATTATTTAAATAATAATTATTTGCGTGAAATTCCATCTCCTGTAGAGGATGGATATTATATACCACATCACGCAATTATCCGCCAAGATAAAGCTACTTCAAAGCTTAGGATAGTGTTAGACGCTAGTGCAAAATCCCATTCTGGTTTATCGCTTAATGATATTTTATTCGTAGGATCTAATATGCAAAAAGATCTGTTTTTGCTTCTACTTAGGTTTCGTCTTTTCGCCGTGGCAATAACAGCGGATATACGACAAATGTATTTGAGAATAGGGGTTACGGAAGAGCACCAAAAATATCAAAGGATATTATATCGCTTCAATACTGATGAAGAAATTCGCACCTTTCAATTTAATTCTGTTCCATTTGGATTGAAGGCAAGTCCGTATCTGGCAATGCGTACCATACGTGAACTTGCTTCCGATGAACAGCAATCTTTTCCCAACGCCGCAATTGTTGCTACATCCGATTTTTATATGGACGACTTAGTAAAGTCGGTCCCTGCTAGTTCTGGGGAAAAAGAGGCAATCAAACTAGTAAAAGAATTAATTTCATTTTTCGCAGCTGGGGACTTCGAATTGGTTAAATTTTCAAGCAATTCAAAGGAGCTTCTAGCGGAATTACCACCTCAGAATTGTGATCCAGTAAATTTTACGGACACTAATACTGATCTTAAAATATTAGGATTGATGTGGCTTCCAGAAGAAGACGTATTTTCCTTTAAAATATCTCCATGTATCGAGCAATGTTCTAAGAGAAACATTTTGTCAGTTGTAGCAAGATTATTTGATATTTTAGGTATGGTGTCTCCAGTAATATTATATGCTAAACTACTTATCAAATCACTATGGAATGCCAATATAGATTGGGATGAGTTACCTCCTGATGACATAATAACTGCTTATCAAAATTTGATTAAAGAATTGCCTTTATTATCAAATTTAAAAATCCCTCGTCACTTAAATGTAGCTTCAGGTTGTACGGTAAATATAGTCGCCTTTTGTGACGCAAGCTTAAAAGCATATGGCTGTGTTGTTTATTTACACGTTACGGATGCTCAAGGTAACACATCTATCAATTTGGTATGTTCCAAATCAAAGGTCGCCCCGTTAAAGATTGTATCATTACCTCGCTTAGAGCTGTGCGCAGCCTTATTACTCTCTAAATTAGTTAGATTTGTATATGATTCTTTTAACCCGCTTTACTCTATAAATAACATATACGCATTTAGCGATTCAATGATTGCCTTATGTTGGATCAAATCGTCTCCACATAGATGGTCCATATTTGTATCCAATCGAGTAGCTAAAATTCAGGAAAATCTTGATGGCGAACATTTTTATCACATACCCGGGATAGAAAATCCTAGCGATTGTTTATCTCGAGGTATTTTGCCTTCGCAACTGCTAGTACATGATCTATGGTGGCACGGACCTAGTTGGTTGAATAAACAACCCGATTCGTGGCCTATAAAACCATTTGTTCCTTCCGCATCTTCAGAAATTCCCGAGTTTAATTCGAAATTTTTGTCTAAAATCTTAAAACAACCGCCTGTTTTATACCCGCTGGTCCTTCGAGTTTCCTCTTGGAACAAATTGCTTCACGCAGTAGTATATGTATTGCGCTTTGCGCGAAAATTACCGCATTCAAAATATATGGAAGTTAATCATTTGAATCTAGCAGAACGTTACTTATTGTTTTCTGTTCAACAGCATTATTTTGCGCAAGAGTACTCCGCCCTTTTAAAGGGAAATTCTCTCCCTGTACCTTATAAAAGGCTTGATTTATTTGTAGACAACCATGATCTTATCCGCATAGGAGGCAGGTTATCAAATTCAGATTTGCCATTTGATGCAAGGCACCCTGTACTTCTACCAAAATCGGATCATTTAGTTAATCTTTTAATTGATCATTATCATAAACAAAATTGCCACACTGGAGCAAATTTACTGAATTCCCTAATTAAACAAAAATATTGGATAATTTCCGCTCGTAATGTTATTAGAACAAGAATAAGAAAATGTAATGCTTGTTTCCGTATAAAACCGAAAGGTCCGCTCCCTAAAATGGCAGATT
>JADDOH010006318.1:0-20052 GCA_016648135.1 Agrypnia vestita | reverse complement strand
GGCATTTTCTGTTCAACGTTGCCTCGATAAACTTCGAAATTTGAATAACCCATTCAAATCAATCGCAAAACTCAACAATAGGGAATCTTTCAAATGTATTCAAAGTCCTGCATATGATTATATTACGTATTCAAAGTCAATTGTCTAGTCCTGAATGTAGGCTACAAAAATATAAGTCTGTTTTGTGTTTGGTCAAAACATTTTCCCAATTCTTGGCATTCTCTTCACTCTGGCAGTGTTGCCTGGAGAGTATTAGCCCGGCAGAGGAATGTGATGGTCATCTCGTGTTTCGGGAAACCCAACCTTTTTCTGTATAATGCGATACTCTGAAACACTTTTGTTTTAGAGAGAAGAGAGGGTTAAGAGAAACGTTTGCCGGTAATCATTTGAGTATGTTTAAAAAAAAGAGTGAATAGTTGGGCAGGGCAGGTAAAGGAAGACGTTTTCATTCATACTTGCTACGCAATTCGCTTAAAAAACGTAAATTACTTTAAACTTGCATATATAAATATATATATTAATTAATAATTATTAAAATAATAATTTTATTATTTGTTTTAATCTAATTATATTCATTAATTATACCTACATATTTCGGAAAAACCTTTCCATCGTCATGGTGTTTTATAAATGTCAAAATATAAAAAAAGGAATAACGTCTTATAATATTTTGTTTACTTTTACATGCTTAATTAATTTCTAATGGTTCTAAATTATTCAATTTCAGACCAAAATTATTTATGTGTAAAATAGAAAGTCCTAAATTTTTATCAAAACCGTGATCGTTTTCTAATAAATGATTTGCCTATTCAGAAAAATCATGATTATTTAGTTATTTATATTTAAGTTAAATATAAAATTTTGGTTGGACTGTGCCTGTTTCACTAGAAATATTTGTGTTGAGACCAGCATAGCTTACAACGGTATGTAGATACAATACATAGTATGTAGATATATAGTAAAATAATTATTTGTATTTGATGAATTGTTATTATTTTATTATTATTTTAGAGAGAAGTGTTTGCCATATATCCCAAGTATATAACTATTAACCATAAAAATTTATTCACATAAAAAAAGGGCTGTATACCAATACCAACATAGGAAAAATCTTCTCAATTAAAAAACTAAAATTTGTATATTACCAACGTATTAAATGTATAGACCTTAAAAAACTAAAAAACTAAAAAAAACCTAATATTTGTGTATTACCAGCATATTAAATGTATAGACCTTAAAAAATACTTAGACATTAAAAGTAATATAATTAATGTTCAAGGGTTTAAGGCAGACCCTCAGAATTTCGTTTTCTTCATATATTGTGTTGTTAATTATGTATGTACTTTTACTCCCTTTATATTAATTAACTCGTGGCGTCTGTTTGTCTTCTTGTCTGACGAAAAAACTTTGAATCCATTTTAAACCCCTTTCCCGTAATCCAATCGAGCTGAAACTTTGCAAGCAGACTCTTGGCGACGTCTTAAGATCTATCAAATTTTGGTTTAAAAAATTAATAAATTTTTGGATTTTTCAAATTTTGAATGGTTTTTTCATACAACTTATTAAGTTGTATGATAATATTTCAATGCGTCTGGTAGACGCAAAACCTGATTATAGTGTAATTTTGGATTTTTGGAAATTTTTTATTGCTCCCTTTCATAGCGTCGCCCGACCGAAGCCCATCGCGTAGGTTAAGCGTCAAATCGGGAAGGGGGTGTAATAAAAACTTGGTTTTTATGGGTCAGTTTTTCGTGTTATCAAGTCACCGAGCTAATTGAGGCTACCTGTGTACTGCAACCAGTAAAATGCATAAGATTGTCAGTTAATTACGCTCACTGAGGCAATAACTCCAGAAATGCGCTCAGGCGCCGCATTATATTCCCGATTCACTCTGCTCCACGTGAACTGCATAATTCACCCGTCGAACTGCATAGTTCGCTCGGGGCCGATTTAAATATTTTTAGCATTTACGACGTATTGAAGTCCTCATAACAATGACAAACAATGGTATTGGCGAGACAAAGGCCGACTTCGTTTCTTCACTTGCGAGCGTGCATGACTTGTTTTCAATTTTCGCAAATGCGTTTTTCTCAGTTTTATATTCCCATAAAAGCGGGGACACTCGCGCGGCCCACGAGCAAGATTGGCGTCGGGTCGCTTTCAGGTCGGATTTTATCCCCTTGTGGCTCGCTAAATTTTTGTTAAATACTTTCGTCATTTATAATTTTTTTATGAATGATTTTGTCTCTATATTAGTAGTACCTACCTCTGTAACATTAATAAAATAAAATATTCCAACATTTGATATTAAAAAAAAAATAGGAAATGTTATATTATACAGAAAAAAACAAATAAATAGAAAAAATTCCAGCTGTGTATCCCGGTAGTAACAGAATAGTTTTTTTGAAAGACCTATCTAAACGAAATTTTATTTAAAAATAATACTCAAGCATCACCTTCAGTAATACTATTGAAGGTGACGCGTTAACGTTGAAAGCGTTATAATTAGACTAACTAACTAACTAGCCATCACGCCGTTTCCCCTCAGGGGTAGGTAGAGAGGATTGAACGCCACACTCTTCTATCCTGGCACACCACTTTTGCTTCGGCCACATTCATACAACTTCTCATACAAGTTCTACGGTTGTTGCGGCTTTTAACGGGGCCATCCTCACTTGTTGTATCTGATCGTGCCAGGTCTTTCGCGGACGCCCGCTATTTCTGTTGTCTTCAACACTCGCCTCATATATTTACTTAACCATCCTTTCCTCGGTCATACGTTCCACAAGACCAAACCATCTCAGCACTCCTTTCTTTATTCTATCTACCACACTACAGCCAGCATTGCATTCACGTCTAATTTGTTCATTCCTTACTCTATCGACCAAACATTTTTCACACAAGCATCTTATTGACCGCATTTCTAACGCAGTCCATTTTCATTCCTCTTTTGCCAATTCCAGGCTTCACTTCCATACATTAGGGTTGGCACTAGAACGCCATTATGAACCGCTAGTCTTGCTGTTATAATTAATATTAACAATAACAATGTATGGTGGAAGTAAACAGTTTTGTTGCTATTATTAAATATTTAATATGGCTTCTCACAAAGTTACAAGAGAAAATTTCTGTCTAATTGATTCATTTAATTTCAATTTGAGTACCTATACCAAACTGCGTCCTAAAATTGTAAAATAATAATAAATAAATATTGATAAAATGCGTTTTCACTCATATAGTTGGAGGATAAAATAATCAGATTGGTAGGAGAATTAATATTGATATTATGACTGCACTCAGAGAATATTATTCAAAGGTTTATAGGTTTCACTGCAATATCAACTACTCGTAGCTATTACTACATATACAACTAGATAGCTATTAAAAATTATTACAAATGTTCTACTGTCAGGTACTTTTTCTCATTTTAATTATTTTTGCGTACATAGATCACTGTCTTATCATTTAAAAGATTCAATTTTAAAGACATCTGTGCGTTGTCATTTTGTGACAAATAAATGAGTCACATTTTAGTTCGCGCTATCGCTTAAACCGAGTGGATTTTGCTTGTTATAACTTTTGCAGGACGCAATTATTATTTTTTGCATATATTTAAATCAGTTAAACTTTTGATTGAATGTGGACGATATTATGTTTATTAATGTTCCCAAAATATTCATATTATATAACATAAAAGAAAATAATTTAAAAAGTAATCTTCAACATAAAAAAATCTGTCTTTTGGGATATTATTTTTTTTTCAAATTTACGTTTTTCGTTGCTTAGTCTTTTTTTATCTTTCTCAGTGTTACCGTGGTTAGTATTTATTTAGTATTTTAAGTGTCAAACGCTTATAATAACTAAAAAGACTTATTTTTGTAACGGAATATAAATTTAACGTTTTTCATACACAGCAAACACTTATTTGCCATTTCTTATTTTAAATATGCAAGTGAATTATTTGGATATTTATTATTTTAAAGTAAATGTTTATGATTCAAATTGCTGAAATGTATTAAAAGCATACTTGCAATGATTTAATTAGTGTGTTTAGGCATATCGGTTCATAAGATGATTCAAAACTACCACCCTTATATAGTCAACTGCCCTCAAATCCATCATTATTTGACGGCGGATTATATTAGGTGGTTGCGCATGGTCTCTACCCTAATGGAAATTGAGTGATGTAAAGTGCGGTAACACCCACTGACATTAATGACGTGTGGTTATAACCAAGCCGTTGTCCTGAGTGGAAGGCAATTCACCATAATCCAGATACAAATCATAAATATTAAATACATGTAAAATTGTTTGCAAAAACTTTGTATCCAGATCATAAATGCGTATTTAAGATAGTGTCAAAACTCTGGAAATTAATAAGCGATTTATCAATTAATTAAACAAATTTTTAGTAATCATTTAGAAAAGACATACAGGAAAATCAAATCGGCAGTCTGGTAATTCACGAAATTTTTTCAACCTTACATTCGAGTAACATTTTTATTCCATTTTTAAAGCAATCCGATTTTTATAATGCAATAGTCACAAATACCTTAGGCAGCTACCGCTAGAGGATGCCAGAAAGAAAATTGAAATGAAAAAAATTATTTCTTGCGTCAGATATAGTTAATAACTAACTTTAATACAAAGTTTATCAATCTTCTTAATGGAGGTCCGTTGGTTCGAATCCCGGTAGCAGTTAAAAAAAACTTTCTATCACCTAAAAAATATCATTTTTTCTGTCTACCAAATTCGTTAATATCATTGTAGGTTCACTGTTTTATCGACGCTATCAAAATTATTTACCGACAGCTCACAGCGGGGCAAAATTCAATATTTTTTTAACGACCAAATTCTTCAATATAATAGTACACTGTTTTATCGACATTGCTAAAACTCAATGACAGCAATGCGGCAAAATTTAAGAATAAAGAAATGCACTTATATTTTTTTACTTGTATTTACTAATTAATAAATATGTATCTTTTAAATTTTTTAATTTTTGAGATAAATTTCTGTCTCTAATATCAATTCATATTTATTTATCTATTTATTTATTTATTTAACGCCCTTATGGGCTTTTACAATATACAGATTTTTTTTTAAATATTAAAGACATTAAAATAATAATACAGTTAAAAGTTACAATAATAATAGTTAAAAGGTAATAATAATAATAATAATACATAAAAACATAAGAAAAACATAAAAACATTAGATAAAATAATAATAAAGTTAAAGGTACAAATAATAATAGTTTAAGGTAAAATAGAAAGATTTATTGTCCATTTCCATTTCGATGGGATGTAAAAAATTGTATCAGCTTTGTCCTATAAACAGTTATACTATCAGCAAAAATGTCAGCCGCCTATGCATGCCCATTCCCTAATGAGTGTAATTTGGGAATTACAGAGTTTGCTAATGCATTAGTTCTGACACTTCCACTATAATAGAACAATGCACTGTGTCTTGATGACCTCGATGGAGCATATAAGTCGATCAGATTAATAATCTGGGGGCAATCAATCAAACTATTTACGATCCTATAAAGAAATATTAGGTCTGTTACAGTACGTCTCACAGACAAGTTTAAAAGTTGTAAATAACTAAGGAGATATTCATAATTGATATCTTCCAAGCGTATATTTAATTTGTAATTAATAAATTAAAAATAATCAATTGTTTTTTATAAATTTGATGTTTGAGGTTATTTTAATTGTAAGATGTCAAATGTTACACATTATGTGCGACTACTGTAAGCCTCGCTCGTTTTTTTATTCCGGTCTCAGAAATATTACAGAATTTATATCCAAATAAAATGGATTAAAATTATTCATCATGAAATATATCTACTTCCATACCTTCTTCCATCAGTGTCTGAATTTGTACGTATGTATGTCACTAAAAAAAAAAAAAAAATACATTTTGCGTTGGATTAGATAGACTGATATATACAGATTGAGCATGCACATTTCAATCTGCTTATATGAACTTAGCTAATATATATATGAAATGTACACGGTTAACTGTGTACTGTGAAAATTCCGTCGATGCGCGTGCAATTCGTTGCATACTCGTTGCATACCCCAATGCGCCTAAAGAAGTAAAAATAGTAAAACTTTAAAACACAAACAATTAGCCGACATATAAACGTATGGGTATTTTTTATTCATAATATACCAAGCACAAAATAAAACATAATATTTCTCTTCACTATTATTTGTTTATTCTTCACTTTGTCATACACATATTTGATACATGAGGGATAGCCGTTACTATATTTGATCTTATCTCTCCATCACTCCATCAAGTTGGAGATCGTTCTCTTCCTTTCTGGCATTCTCATCCTCTATCAGTTTTTCTAGGTCCAGAAACTCAAACATCGGCATACATAATTGTGAAATCTCGTTTTTTTTACTATTCTCGGGACTCGAGACACACATTTTCAAAGTCCCGGAAATTCTACAATACAAACAAAACACACGAAATGCTTTAAAAAAAACTTCAAACTCTTTCATTTACACACATTCATATTTATTGCATGAAACATCCAACGTATATTTATGATATTTTTGATATAATATGACGTGTGGCAGGGCAATGTACATTTTAAAAAATGCCAAAAAATTAAAGGATAAATCAGATAGTCAATTTCTAATTTTTAAATGTGCTTGTCGTAGAAAAATTTATTGTGAGTAATGATTTATATGTATAAAAAAATGAGTGTGGGTTTCATTTAAATCTAAAATTTATTTTATTATTTATTTATCTTTAGTGATGAACTAGAAATCCTCTAGTGGTTCAGTAATTCATTATTTAATTCTCCTTCTATCGACATATTAATTAGGTTTCGCGATCGTTACCTCTATTACTTCGATATCGTAAGTTTCTACGCTAGAAAAAAGCCGTCCCAATAATTCTTCTCCGTATACAGGTAGACTTATTTTCCAGACAACTTGAAAAATAGTTTTTATGGATAAAATACATGGGGATATTTTGAGTTTGTTCAAATCTTTCAGAAAGATTTGAACAAACTCAAAATATTCTGAATTGTAAATACTGGTAAAAAAAGAATTTAACAAAAATTGGAAATAATATTTCCTGGCGTATCCTAGTGTAATGCAAGTATTCGGATGAATTTCATTACACACAATAAAGTATATTGCTCCCAAAATTCCGTAAAAAAAAAAAAATCAATGTAGATTTAAAAATGTCCTTAGGTTTTCACGGCCGTTCAGAATCTTCTGTGTATAGTTTTCTGGGATATTCTGCCGTGTGTGTGTGACCTCTCTGGCCAACGTTTCGGATCCCATTGCAGGGTCCATCATCAGGGCTGATGTGATGAGTGAGTGTTGAAGTGTAGGTTAAGTATTACCTTGCAATACCGTACCGAAGTCAGGGTGTTTCCAAGTTTGTGATATATATGTTAAATACTGGATTGCAGTACCGTGTCGAAAGCAAGGTGTGTGTCTTCTTGTAGTGTTTTATATATCTACTAACGGATGTCGGACTGTGCGGATCGTCTATTTGATTTATCCTGCAGTGCCGGATACCACGATGTTCTTAACTTAAGACCGTCATCCCTATTAATGTTTACCGGGTGCTTGTATATTTCGATTGCTTCTTTGACCAGGCGCGTGTGGTGACTTTTGGGCTTTCCTAAGATTTTTGGCTCAAATGAAAAATGGTGGCCCGTATCTAGAAAGTGCTCAGCCAATGCCGATTTTTCCGGGTGACCGAGTTTGCATGCTCTTTTATGCTCATCAACCCTCTTTGAAATCGTGCGTGCTGTTTGTCCCACATACACTTTGTCGCAATTTTGACAATCGAGCCTATAAACACCGTCGGTCTCAAGGGGATCACGATCCTTCGCTGGTTTTAAGAGGTCCTTAACCTTGTTGTTTGTGCCGAACACTGTCTTAATATTCTGTTTCTTGAGCGCTTTGGCAATCCTGTCTGTTACATTATGGATATAAGGCAAGAAAGCAATCCCTTTGATCTCAGCTTCTGTGTTTTTCTCGGAGCTGTTAGATTTGGCTCTTATGATGTGCCGTATCTGCCGTCTTTGGTATCCATTGCTTTCTAGCGCGTCGCTCAGTGTACGCTCACAATCGGTCTTAATGTCTTAACTTATGTGTGTATCACATATAAGTTAAGACATTAAGACCGATTGTGAGCGCAATAGGAGCGCCGACATATAAGTTGTCGCAACACTTGGCCAGTCTCTTACAGATGCAGACCGGGAAGACATCTTCGTGGGTGAAGGACTCCGCACATTTTGTTAAAATGCTGAAAAACGTGAAGATAGAAAGTGATAATATACTAGTCAGTTTTGACGTTATATCTCTCTTCACAAATGTGCCTGTGGACGATGCTATGAGTCTTTTGGAAGAAGTCTATGAGGAAGACATGTGCGCACTTTTTCGACACTGCCTAACAAGTGGATACTTTTCATTTCAGGGTGAATTTTTCCAACAAGTGGAAGGTGTAGCAATGGGAAACCCACTTTCCCCAGTAATTGCAAACTTCGTAATGGAGAAATTCGAAGACACGGCTCTAGACACAGCAACTTTGATCCCCAAGGTTTGGTGGAGGTATGTTGATGACGTGTTTGCAATCTGGCCTTACGGGAAAGAAAAATTACAGGACTTTCTCGAACACCTCAACACGCTGCACAAGAAATTAAAATTCACCATGGAGATAGAAAAAGAAAATAAACTACCATTTCTGGATGTAGAAGTGAAAAGGAACACAGATGGTAGTCTCGGGCACAGGGTCTACAGGAAACCGACCCATACGAACCGCTACTTGCATGCAGATTCCCACCACCACCCAGCGCAGAAAAGAGGTCTAATTAATACCTTAGCTACGAGAGCTAAACGAATATGCCAAGAAGAACATCTGCAGGAGGAGATTCGTACACTGAGCGACGTGCTAGAAAGCAATGGATACCAAAGACGGCAGATACGGCACATCATAAGAGCCAAATCTAACAGCTCCGAGAAAAACACAGAAGCTGAGATCAAAGGGATTGCTTTCTTGCCTTATATCCATAATGTAACAGACAGGATTGCCAAAGCGCTCAAGAAACAAAATATTAAGACAGTGTTCGGCACAAACAACAAGGTTAAGGACCTCTTAAGACCAGCGAAGGATCGGGATCCCCTTGAGACCGACGGTGTTTATAGGCTCGATTGTCAAAATTGCGACAAAGTGTATGTGGGACAAACAGCACGCACGATTTCAAAGAGGGTTGTTGAGCATAAAAGAGCATGCAAACTCGGTCACCCGGAAAAATCGGCATTGGCTGAGCACTTTCTAGATACGGGCCACCATTTTTCATTTGAGCAAAAAATCTTAGGAAAGCCCAAAAGTCACCACACGCGCCTGGTCAAAGAAGCAATCGAAATATACAAGCACCCGGTAAACATTAATAGGGATGACGGTCTTAAGTTAAGAACATCGTGGTATCCGGCGCTGCAGGATAAATCAAATAGACGATCCGCACAGTCCGACATCCGTTAGTAGATATATAAAACACTACAAGAAGACACACACCTTGCTTTCGACACGGTACTGCAATCCAGTATTTAACATAACACAAACTTGGAGACACCCTGACTTCGGTACGGTATTGCAAGGTAATACTTAACCTACACTTCAACACTCACTCATCACATCAGCCCTGATGATGGACCCTGCAATGGGATCCGAAACGTTGGCCAGAGAGGTCACATACACACGGCAGAATATCCCAGAAAACTATACACAGAAGATTCGGAACGGCCGTGAAAACCTAAGAACATTTTTAGAATGTAGATGTGTTTCAAGATTGCAATATTCCAGAAAGCAAATAGATTTTAAAGTATATTTTATAAAATATAATGAAATTTATTGCATTTCAAATAGTCGTTTCGATATGGTTGGAAATTTAAAAAAAATATCAGTATTCATGAGAAAAATTTCCTCGCATTCAAATCATGACACGTGGGTTCTAAATCGGCGCTCACGTGATGTTGAAAGCTTCAGAAAGCTCGGAGTATTCCTGCGCCCCCGGTCCGCCAGACAAATGACACGCCAGACGGGCCGTATAAATCCACTTATTATAGTTTATAAGCCAAATTATTTACTCGTGAAATGTGCCGGACACAGGCGGATACCTTTCCGCGGCCCGGCGCACGTGTCCGTGATATATTAAATCAAATCAAGAGGAATTTTCCCTTCTGATAGCCTCTGGACAGCCCTGGTATTTGCTTTATGGAAAACGAATTTGTTTCGCGCGATGTGTTCCCGCCCTTCCAGGGACGTCCCTAGGCAAAGTGCCGCCCATAAGCGAGTTTTTAAATGCCTCCCCTGCTGCATTTTATCTTTTCTATAGTATATTTTTATAATATAAATGCATTACGGATGTAAATAAAAATTAGGACGCTTTTTTGCTAATTTTTGTTTTCACTTTTCTTATTACAATATATTTTTGTAAATCTGTTTTCTACTTACTACTGTTTATTTTATTTTTATTGTTTATTCTTTTTTGAAGAAGTATAATTACTGTTTGTTTCTTTTTAAATAATGTTTCTTTACTATTACTATTGTTTTTTTATTTATTTTTCCTTATTATTTTTTCAAAAAGGGTTTTTATTATTATTTCTTAAAGGCGTTTTTACAAATCAATTTTCATATATTTTTAAAAATGCATTTTTTTTCAGAATCGTTTATTTTTTTTAATGTATAGTATTGGGTTTGTGTAAAATTCTTTTACTGTTTACATAAAAACCCACCAGGCCGTTGATAACAATAAATAAATAAATGTGAAAAAATAAATCCACCTGATGGTTGTGGGTTGGTAATCTTGATGTATTCATTTAGCAGCATCACTGTGTAGATTAAGCGTTTAAATCATGACTTCTTTACCATAAAATTGTTTTAAGACCCGATCCATTTTAGCCGAGTTTTTACTAAATAACTTTATATGCCTTGATATTTTATTAACAAAGTTTTAAAAAACAACAATTTTCAATCGAGTATGTTAATTCTAATTTTTGCTTTAAATCAAATTTTTATATTCCGCCCTCAATTTTCCGCCCTTCCTGCCTACGTCCACGGGACGTCCCTGCGCCGGTCACGTGCGGCGGCCGCGAGAATGTGCGTCGGGTCGGCGCGGCGTCGGCCGTCACTGGACCTTTCTTATTGATTGAGGCGCGTCAATCAAATGTTACGCTTTTCCAAAAATATAATCTTCTAATGTTAGATTACACTTTGGTCGATGTTTTGCTGTGTGGAAAGGGAGTTTTAAGTTTATTTTTCTTTCTATACACGTTAAAAATTTATGTGAACACCACTTCCTTGTTGTATTGTCAACCCATCGCTTCCTTCGCATGCTTTCACATGTCTGCCACCTACTTTTTTCTCTCTACTGCCAACGAACCCTCATAATTCCTCCCTTCTATCTACCGATCGAACATAATATACAATATTAAGTGTTTTCATTAATTTACTATTATTTAATGATAAATTTTAATCAATGTTGACTACGTGTATGTATGTTGGAAGGATTTAAAAATATATAATTTTATTTGCTAGCCTCGACATACGATATTTTTAACAATATATCGGAGCTGCCCAGATTCTTTTATCATATTTCTAGTCTATATTTTTATAAAATTTTCGTAGACACAGATGATAGGAATAAGTTATGATAATTTGAATAAGACAGGAATGGGAAGGTAATTTTATTTTGAATGTGCGATAGAATAATGATCATAGAATTAATTAGTACTAAAACAATATTTTTATCTTGACTTAGTAAATAGATTACATAAATATCTAAATTAGTTTCATTTATTTATTTAAACACAATAATTTGAGCTGGTGAGAACAACACAAGGGTGCATCTAAATTTCATAAACCAACAAATTGTGAATATGCATAGAAAGAAAAATAGGCTTAAAATAAGATTGTATAAATCTTTAATGGAAAAATATTAATTAAAATGAATAAAATATAATGATGATGAATTATAGCGAACCAGTAACGCACTGGGCGTTACAGTTTATAGGGAACATAGAAAATTGAGATACTCGGTATGTTATGTTATGTTTTATGTTTATGTTAATTTATATAGCGCCGTTTTTGCGTAAGAGACGCTTCAAGGGCGCTTTACAGGTGCGATACCCGAAAAAATGAGTTTTTACGCTCTACATAGCTAGGCCCGCAAAGCTAAAAACACGTTCCGCAAACTTAGGTCTCCTTGGTACTACCAGTCTGCAGAGTGCCTCCGATTTAGCTGACCGCAGTGTGAGCCGTCCTCCAGTGATATTATCTGGGATACAGAGGTCGATCAAATATTGTGGTGCTTTGAAAAGTTTTTTGTACACCATCAGAGAGTTTGAAATTTATCCGCTCCGGCAGGCAAAGCTAATAGAGCTGCTTTAGCATTGAGGATATCCGCGAGAACTTTGATGCCTTAAATATAAGCCTCGCCGCAGCATTCAGTCCTAGGCTGTCCTGCATCTATTGAGTTACAATAGTCCAGCCGCGAGATGACGTACGCACTAATCAGTGACTTTGCTGCGTCTGGGGGAAGGCATTTTCTTACAGACTTGATCTGTCTTAAACCACAGAAACCAGCGCTGAATGCTTTGTTTATCTGATTTCTAAGGCTTATCTTTCTCTACGTTGTTTCCCAGGAGCTTTATCTGCGACGAGGGTTTAATTATGATGCCCGCCGTCGGCAGAATCATCGGCGTGTCATCCAAATGATGTACTCTCCATGTAGCACTCGATAACGCGTCAATAAGTTCAAGGAATGTCCTTCCGCAATATTGCAGCGGCGCAGCGCTATTAACTCTGGTCAACTTATAACTGCCAAATAGCTATCGAAAGCGTTGCTGTAGCGGTTTCAAACTCATCTCATTGTACCCGAACACTGAGTGTTCTAAATTCAGTATTACAATTTTAAAATAAAATAAAAAAGTAACCCATAAAAATCAAGTTTTTGTATACTCCCTTCCTTTGTAAAATATAACAATAATTAAAGACGAATTAAAACATATAACATAACACTAAACTTATATAAATTTAATATATTTCTAAAATGTCAGATGTTTTGAGATGTCAAGATTTTGATAGATTCAATTATCATCAATATCGTACCTTATGAATTTCCAGCGTGAAATGATTTAGTCAGAATCAGATTTGAGTAATGTAGAATTCTTCAAAACTAAGCAGAAATCTAAAAGAAAGAAATTATTATTTGATTTTTTCCCAAAAAAAGCAATTATGCTGTCATCTGTGAACCAATTGTTTTGTAAATTTTCGAAATTCGTACTGATGTACCTATTATACCGACGTTGTAATTCAAATTTAGAAAATATTCCGCTACGTTATCGGGCCGCCGCGCCGTTGCTAATCAAACTTTTCTAATGATTCCAATTTGAAAAAGCCAATAAAATTTCTAAAAATCCGAAATTATACTATAATTATTAATTTTTTTAACGAATAACAATAATTAAAGATTTTTTATAGATCTTCTTGATCGTCGCCACGAGTCTGCTTGCCAAGTTTCAGCTCGATTGGATCACGGGAAAAGGGTCAAAAATCGATCCAAAGTTTTTGTTGACGGCAAGCAAGCAGACGCCACGAGTTAACACTCCCTTTAGGGAGTAAAAAAGAACATTATCATATCATCAGATTAAAAACAAATTCACTTTTTTTTAAACAGAGATGTGAACACGAAATACGTGTCACACTAATATTCTTACTATTCTCAAACTAAGCTTAACGCCAATGCTATGAAAATAGGACTAACTTGCTGGTCTGGGGTACGGTTCGAACCCGCGACCTTTGATCACGAGACGAGAGTCCTAACCACAAGACAAACCACCAACAAGCTACTCTTGATATCAATTAACAGAAAACACTGTATAAAAATAATCAAAATGTTTCAGGCCCAATGAACCCTTCGTCAGGATACAAAGTATACTAAAAATTTAAATTGGAAGTAAGGGCATTGATAAATGCCAAAAATAAATACATGGCAGTTGAATAACTAATTAGGTACTAATGTGAAAACATATTTAAATGGTAATTATTTGCGAAAAAGATTTGATTATTATGAAGAGACGTCTACTGAAAAAATATGTCTTGTTTACTAGCTGATTTAATTATGCAATAATAAATACTCTAACTGCAATATAAACGTGTCTTAAATGAGGGACATATTTCCGGTGAGCCCAATCCCCTCGTCTAAATAATGGGTTTATTTCATATTTGTACAATTTTATACTCCGTTGTTTCTACAAAGAAAATAGTACTTTTATAAAATATTACGTACTTTTCTAGTGCATTTTTAACGCCATCTCATGACAGATTTTATTTTTGAAGTATATTATTATTTGTTAAAATTTTTGTTTATCTCAATTATAATAATTTTGTTGTCTGTTCGTTTATCCGTTCGTCTGTCTGTGTTTCTGTCGATAACTTCGTGTAATGTCCGTAATTTCCTTCGAATTCACGGCTGAAAAAACGAAATTAAACGGTCGGATATGGGGTTTGAACCCTGGGCCGGAAAACGCGAACCGGCCGCAACTTAGCGAGGTTGCTACCGCTGAGCCTGCGTGACCCGTCTAAAATACGGTACATATAGGACTTAGCAAAGACGCGAACCATTTGTTCGCCTAGGATACCTGTCTCTTACTCAGGAGGCTCAGGTTCGCTTCCCGGTACCAGAATATATTTTTATCATTTTATTTTGTCAATTATATTAATTATTTAATTATGTTTTTATCTATTTAATTATATTTGATTGTGAAATTGTCATCAAAGGAGAGTATCGCGTTTAGTTTTTCGCATAATCACCAGGGTTTAAAATAGTACCATTAACTGCCGGCAGAGTAAATCTAAAAAAATGTTCAAATATTTTGATGAAAGTCGTTATTACTATATCATGGGTGTCGGCTATAAATAAGTAAATACTTATTCTTTAGGAACTGGCATTAAAAGTACTGTCATTTTTGACGGGTTTAGTTCTCGATAACCGTTCAGTTTCAGAATCGCGTTTCAAAACACGCGATTTGTGTCATCTGTTCACACAGCCGCGGTTAATAAGCGATTTGTGCGCGCGAAAATAAACGTCAGTTTGACAGTTCTGGTGCCGTTCTCCATCTTTGAATATCAGAGATATATTCGCTCATTACGATGTTAACGAAGGCCGTGTTCCATGGCAAGACACATAAATATCATTTTATCAATTCATTTTTGGTGAATAAATACTTACTTCTTTAAAATACTCTTTTTTTCCACCATTTCCAAATATCTCCACCAACTCCTGCCAAGCTTGGTTCTTGGCATATTTGAGTAACCTCACACTATTATAGTTCTTTTCTCCCATATTACAGGTTTTTTCTCCACTTCATCAATAAAAAATTCAGTGCCAAAGCGATCCATAACCATAGAAAAGAGAATATAATCCACGCGTGCTCTTGTTGTGACATGGAACCGTGCGGTGCCCGCAACGCGACTGAACGCTCTCGTAAGGTCCCATAGTAATAAGATCGTGCGGGCGCCGCGCGGGTCTATTTTCTAGCGGTTGGGTTGCGGGCACCGCAGCGGTTAACTAACCGCACGGTTGTGTCTGAACGATCACATACAAACCTAGGTAAATGAGACCCGCACGGATCTCATGCGATTCTGAAACGGCACGTTTCCCGCTGTGTCTGAACAAGCGCTAATGCTGTTAATTTTCAGTGTTGTTGACCAATGGTCTGCCATATTTCCATTGTACATATGCACATACACATAACCACAATATATGTACATATACACACAAATATTAATCTTGTCATGTGAACGTGCCTTTCAAGCACCATTACCCGGTTCATCAATTTCACGATACACATCAGTACATCCCTATACTGAACGATTACGAACAATCTCCGCGGCCTCAACAAGTGTTCGGGGTGGTCCCACCCCGCGGGCGAGGGGAGCGCCCCCCATACGTCATTGTCGGGTTCGCGTCACCGGAGTGATATTTTGAAAAATCGATTTGGCATTCGCGCCAAATTTGAATTGCAAAAATGTGTTTTTTCGTGGCGGGCAGCCGCCGATTTATGGGATCGTATTTATGGTGACACTGATTCATTCGGGTCGCTCCGCACTCCGCGCCGGTGATCTGACGCTTGGAGTGGAGCAGGCACGGCGTCTCGGAGAGGCGGGGGACGGGGGAGGTTGTTACCCCCACTGGCAAAATACTGATTTTGACAAATGATAATTATGCAAAGGTATATCAGTTTTTCGTCAATGTGTTAGCTTTATCGTGCGCACTCCGCTGACCCGTCGAGAATGCATTTGATAGCTTTTACAATAACATTATTCTTAGTTAAGTCATTCGAGAGATAAAACATTTGCACTTTACTCTCAATTAGAAAAGCCTCAGTTTATTTGTTGAATAGTATTACGAAGTTTAAAATAATTTAATATTGTTACCGTAATTAAAATCAAAGTTTATTTGCGGGAAATAAAATAAACTCTCAAATGTTACGTTCCGTTGTCGCCATATTTATTCGACGCACATTCCATCTTAAATTTCTCAGTGAACCGGATCATTTCCATTATGAGACATGAAGCTTTGAAATATTCAACTAACTGTCTATAAATAAGGTGCCATAAAATAAAATATAGTTACTACAGTTAATTAGAACAGAAAATATACCATATTTTTCAACAAGAAAAATTAGAAAAAAAGCATGAGAAAAAGTCTTGCTATGAATAAATAATTTATGATGTCTTGATTTGTTTCGGCTTTTGTCTTTCTCGCAGATATCATTTTTTCATATAGGTATATTAGGGGATGTGAAATGATACATACAAGATACATACATAATAAATAAATGGAAATTATAAAAATGAATATACATTTTTTCAATCATAAAGAATTATGTGTACGGGTAATGTTTAATATTACATACATTACACAATTTCCGATCATTTTTTATATATTCTCTAAAAAATTATTTGATTGAATTAATTATGGAATTATTTTTTATTATTAAAAACGATAAAACAACGTCTCAGAGCTAGACGATTGACGTGTTAAATGTGAATAATCAAGTGATTATAAGTAGGCATACAGAAACCTACATAATACCCAAATATAAATAAAATATAACGATAATACACGTGTCAAATATAATTAAAAGATAATGATAATACGTTTTAGAATAATGTGAATAATCAAGTTATTAAAAGTAGGTATATAGAAACCTACACAATTGCCAAATAAAAATAAAAGATTACAATAACACCTGCTGCAAATTTTTTCGTGAGAACAAATACTGTTTGCAAGATGGAAATGATGGTGGAAAAACTTTGCGTCATTGATAAAACCTCGCCAGCATGTGGATTACAAGAATTCTTAATTAATAATATAAATTTTATTTTCAGCAGAATTCAATAGTCAATGCATAAAAATAAAATAAATTAACAACAAAATTATATTGTATTTATTAAAATAAATAAAATTTAAAAATTGCCTTTATTGAAGATGTTATCGTTCCATCTTTATTAAATGTGAATTTAATAAAGAAGAAGGTACCTCCATTCTTGAAAAACGTGTACACGAACGGCATGTATTTACTTACTGCAACTATCTAATTGCAACTTAACTTATCTTAATCTATACATTGCGCTATATAAATATACTTACATATAACTTTTGAGTATCCAATGTTTAGTAACGCGCGGACTGACGCGATATCTTATGTCAGCTTTTGAAGTACTTAACATTTAATTAAGTTAAGAAATTGTCCAAGATGTCAATTAAGCAACGTCACTGGGATGTCTTTCATTTGGTTTGAAGTACTCGCCGTCGACAAGTCTCAAAGTACCAAAAATAAATTGAAGTTAGATGTAGTTACTTGGGAAATATGAAAACATGAAAATAACCGTAATGTGGGGTTTTCCAGAGCGTTGGTAAAAATATTTACATAAAATATTTAGATTCGTTGACTTGAATAATACAGATTTCTTCTGTTAATAGTGAAATGAAAATGAGCTTTTATAAATCTTTCGAAATTTTGACGGTTTTTTTCAAATTGGAAACCATCCAAATGAGAAATCTGTGATGAGTGTGATTAGATGTACTATGTAGTCTGACTCGAGCCATGGGTCCGATCAGACGGTTTCGCCGACGCCGTGCCCCCCTATACCAATTATTACGTATTCAATATTCTATAAGTTTTTTGGATAATAATATACATGGAATAGATTTTCCACATGAACTTAAAGCAAGAGAAATATGTTGATAGAATATCAAATTGGAAACAATACAAATGAGGAAGGGAGTATTAAAAAAACTTGGTTTTTATGGTTTACTTTTTTTTACTTATATTTTACAATAATATTTTTTTTTATTTTTTTGCTATGCACATGATACCATTTCACCCTATGGTAATCTGTCCATACCAGGGATGGTGAAATTGACATCAAATAATTCGAATGTTAATTTTTTTTATTTAGTGGACTTTTTGTTACAAACTCCAGACATTGCAAACATGTAAATACAGATTTAGAAATAAAAACATGTAAATAAAGATTTAGAAAATAGAAATACAGAAATAGAAATAAAAACATGTAAATACAAATTTCAGAGACATCTTGCCGAAGTTTACATGGGGTGTCACGCACGTACATATATTATATTTTTCTACCTCAATAAATAACATTATTTACTTTTCATCTTAAATTTGTTTCCAGTATTTAAATCTTTGTGTTATTTTTTTCCAGATAATCTATTACTATATTTATCTTATCACTGTTATAAATATGATCATTGTTTCAATTCATAATTCTTACTTATTTGTTTTCTCGGCGTGACAATATAATTAAATATTTTTCATATTTGCTATTATCCATTGTCAATAGTAAAATTTTTCATTGCAATGATAAATTATTGAAATATAAAATGAAACCCTTATTAGAATTATAAATGTGATCATAAACACCGTTCAACAAAAATTTAAAAAAAAATGAGAATAATAATTTTCAGGCGTATTCTAGTCTATAGTATACATATTAGGTTAAATAATTCGGAAGAATATCATACATATATACCTACATTAAAAAGAATATTGCTTTAATATTCCACGTTAAAAATAAAGAAGTCATTACCAGCTGCGAAATCTGTGTAAATATGTCATGGGAAGGACTATAGATGTCTTTAGCATAATCCCTTCAAATATTTGAAAGAATACAGACATAGATATAAAACTTTTAAAAATTGCATAATGTGTGGATGTACTCACAATGGAATTGGAAAACGTTGTATTGTGTAAGGTGACCACTTAAGCCAGCTCATGTAACAAGCCTCGAACCGTCATATCAAGGCTTCCATATATAAATAGCTTCGTCTCTGTGAGACTTCTATACTTTGTCTAATAGTTAATTAAAAAGTTATTCCATTTATGTTGATTTTATTCAAAAGTATCCGCGCCTCAGTCGATTTATTTATTCATAGAAATAAAAGCAAAATTTAAACAACATCGTTAAGCACGGTATATATTTTAATTGAAAAATTATCTCTCGAAATTTCACTGAGAAAAAGTCTCTTTTAATCGATTCGATTATATCATTACATTTAATTTGCATTCATAACTAAAATAGCAAACCTAGGTACCTGCTCTGGTTCAAATGATTGTCAGGTTGCCAAGAGACGATTTTCTAGTCCGTGTATTTGACGATTCATTTCAGAAATACTATCCTTTGATACTTACTGGTTACAATTATAAGGTTGAAGTGTTATATGAACTGCGTAAACGGGTTGCCAGGGGATGTATTAGAAGGCTTTTATTTCATCACCTCATAAAAAATAATTAATATATTTTATACAGTTATACAAAAAAATCCGTGCATGTACTTATGTACGCGCGTTAGAAGTTATACTCCTTTGGCATACATAAAATAAACCACGTGCTGTATTGTACACCTATATTGGAGTCGTTGTGCATCAAAATAATTTTAATCACCATTTTTATTTTTTGTAGATTTGAGTGTCAAGCT
>JADDOH010006317.1:0-88610 GCA_016648135.1 Agrypnia vestita | reverse complement strand
TGCCGCGCTCCCTCCCCGCGCCCGCCCGCCGGGACTTGTTGCCCGCAGGTAGTGTTTGGGGTGGCGATTATGAAGCAGGTCGCGGGCATTATTTTCATAACGCGCGGTCATTTCGCGACACTGTTGATTTTGAGCCGCGCTCCTTGTGGCGACAGCGCCCGAGCGCTGAGGCGATTAAAATCTCTCCTGCGGGGGGAGCTTCGCATTTACAACTTACATTCACATTTTGTTACCGCACTTGTAGCATTTTGTAATTGGGAAAATACTGAAGAAAGGTACTGAAATCCTTATTATTCACTTTTAGATACTTAAATATCATATGTTAATCCGTAAAATTCGATATTTTTTTAACTCGTCATATCTTTAAAACATCAAGATTCGGTATTACAACGAAACGTTGAGTTTAAAAATAATAAATATTTTAATTAAGAATAATTGTAGTTAAAGATACATTTTAAATAGCACGCAAAAATCATAAGAATATTATATTAGCGCATGGGACTTTGGATCTTTAAATTACACTAACTAATATGAATATTTAACCGTACTAAATTCTCTTTTCCGATTAAAAACGTTCGTATTATCGTTAGAGATAATTTTTATTTAGTAATATATTAATTATAAAATAAAATTCTAATATGTTCTATAAACAATCAAATCAATACCTTAAAACCACAAAAAATACATTCTTAAACGCGTTAAAAAATGAAAATATTTTTGTTCTTATTCCGTTTGTTCTTCTTCAACATCTTTTTCTTAAAAAAAAGGTTTATTTTATAATTAAATATTTATTTGTTTGTGAATACGCTGAAAAACTTTTCAAATCTTATTTTGTTACCAACCCACAGACACCAACATAAATAGATATGGATTAACGTAAATTCCTTGTCCACTATTTGACACCATGTCTGGAACAAATATGTTCGCCTTATTAATACATAATATCTATCTAAAAAACAATTACGAAACGGTATAACCAAATACATTTGAAAAGTATACTCTTTTAGTAAATAAGTCACACTTTGTTACAAGGAGACCTTTTTACTTAAGGACTCCGTGACTCGGTTTGGAATAAATATTTATAAAAAACTTATATTGAAAAAAAATAGTTTTGATTACTAGAGGATTTATTTATGCAAGAATAAATACTTTAAATGCAATACAGAATGTCTTAGATATATGCGAGGGGGATCATAACTGGTATGACCCATTCTCCTCTCCTAAAAAACTAGTTTAGTTAATCTCTGCACACATTTAATACTCTGTGGTTTCAACAACTTTTTTCATGTCAGGAGCTTTCTTTTTTTTCTTCTTTTTCTTTTGTTTATTTTACGTATTATATATTAGTAATTTTATCCTGTTATATAATGTATTCTATATATGATATAAGAGGATAAAATTATAACAACAGAATGTACATTTAAAAAAGGAAATATTTTTATAATAATTTTATATGTATATAGGTATATAGCGTACCTAATATATAGAGAGTAAAAATAGAGAAAAGAATATGTTCAAGAAGAAATGTAAACGTCACATCACAGAAGAAAAATATAATTATTATATAACTAGCTATAGCCTGTCAACAATGATTTTTACTCCCTTACACGTGGCGTCTGCTTGCTTGACGAAAAAACTTTGGGTCGATTTTAAACCCTTATCAAGAAGATCTATCAAATTTTAGTTAAAAAAAATTAATACATTTTTGGATTTTTCAAATTTTCAACGATTTTTTCATACAACTTACTAAGTTGTATGAGAATATTTCAACGCATCTGGTAGACACGAAACCTGATCATAGTATAATTTTGGATTTTTGGAATTTTTTTATTACTCCCTTTCGTAGCGTCGCTCGACCGAAGCCCAACGCGTAGGTTAAGCGCCAAACCATTTTTCACTAGTAAATGAGAAAGGGAGTATTGTAAAAACTTGGTTTTTATGGGTTACTTTTTTACTCCCTTTATATTAACTCGTGGCGTCTGCTTGTCTTCTTGTCTGACGAAAAAACTTTGGATCCATTTTAAACCCCTTTCCCGTGATCCAGCCGAGCTGAAACTTTGCAAGTAGACTCGTGGCGACGATCTAGAAGATCTGTCAAATTATCGTTAAAAAAATTAATAATTATAGTATAATTTTGGATTTTTAGAATTTTTTATGGTTTTTTCATACAACTTACTAAGTTATATGGAGATTCCGACGCATATGGTAGACACTAAACCTGATTATAGTATAATTTTGGATTATTGGAATTTTTTTATTACTTCCTTTCGTAGCGTCGCCCTTAGAGTATATACTCTAAGGCAGTTTCCACTAGTAAAAAAATAAAAAAAACGGTAGTATAATTAAAACTTGGTTTTATGGGTTAGTTTTTTATTTCTGAATTTCAACTTTACGCATAAGTATATGAAGCAATTAAACAAAACAAAAATGTATATTAGGAAATTAATATAAAATGTAAACTTTTATGGGCACTTTGAAATCATACTAATTTTGATAAAGGAATTAAATTGTTAAAATAAATTTGAGGAAGTTACCGATGGAGAGACAGACAACGAAATTATTATTATGGTTAATTAACACGAAATGAGATCAGCTACAAATTACATTTAAAATCGGAATGCGTTCAGCTATTGGATTCTAGTTACGGTTATGGATGGACAAATTATTATTATTGAGGTAAGTGAATGGTGAATGGTAAATCTTTGTAAACTTATTTATATTACATTAATAAAATAAAATAATTATTACCAATCAAAAAATATTTCAGGAATGCTGTGATATTTTACCAAAGTATATTTTATCCTGGTGTTACCTGTATAAAAACTGGCCTTTTTCAACAAAAGTCCAGTAGTTAGCGCCGCCCAGCGGCATGGGCCTGAACTACCTCGCTCCCGCACGTGTGTCGGTGGCGTGTGCTGTGAGCATGCGTTACGCACACACGTGCAGTTGAACCCTGCACATGCCTGCGCCGCATGTGGTTCTGATTCCTGCGCCGGTGGACGGAGGGGTGGGTTTACCTGTTTTGCTCTAGGGGATGGAGTGGGCCGCCGAGGGTTGTCGGATGAGATTTTATCTCCGTACGTTGTAGACCTTTCTTACTTGAAACCGTTATTCTGACGCGTTAATTATTTCCACTTATTATTTGTATTCCAGTTAATCTAGGTATATAAATTAAATTACTGGTAATCTTTTATTTATGATTTGATTTTTATTTCCTTAAACTCGTGTAATTGAATAAATGTGGCGTGAAGCCAGTTCTAACCATTTTTAAACTCGAACGAAATTGGCAATAGGAGAACGGGTAATCCGTGTTCAAACGATGTATTAATTACAATTGTTAAATAATATTAATGAATAGTTAATAAATGTATTCTCTAAAAATTTAATACCATTAATTAATTGGTTGCTTTAAAAATGTTTTATATATTTTTTTCAATTTTTTTTTCAGTATTATTTTAACACATTATCAATAAATATTTCTTAATGTGTTATATTGGTGATATAAAAAAGGTCAATGTACAATCAATGATTTTTGTTAGTTATTCTAATGATTGATGTTTGATGGCTATCTCTGATAAAGAAGATAGAAAAAGAAACATATTTATGTTTATTTTTGCATACCTAATGAATATCTTCAATATTTTTCTAGGATCTGTCCTTAGTTTAGCTCAGTTATCAAATGGTTGGATTAAATTTCCATTTTATATTGATTTTTTTAATGTTATTATTTTTTAAATTATTATTGATATGATTATGACAGCATATAATGATGTGCAGGGAAAAAATATTAAACGCATTATTTATTTGCGTAAGTGTGTAGTATTATTAACAAGATTCTTAAGATTGTCAATATGCTTTACATGTGATAAAATTTCAGGAATTTTCTCGTTAATAAATTCCGAATATTCTGTGAATATAATCGTTATACTTTTCTGTGTAGACTTTTTTACCTGTAAGATTTTATCAATTGCACATAATATATGATTAATGTTTGTTAAATCTAACTAAACATACACTTCAGTATGTTCACTAAATTGATCCACTTAGATTCTTATTGGAAAATTGAGCTTTTTTTTTTTATACTCAAGAGAATATTTTTTTACTTGAATCACAAAATACGACATATAAAAGAATCTTATATTAAAAAAATCTAAATATGTAGAAATTAGTAATTATAAAAATTAAATAGTGTACCTATTTATTACAATTCAACCTTGAAAGCTAAAGATTGTTAAGTATTTATACAGCTGTGTTACTAGTGTATATAATGTTTGCTTTAGGTAATTAGTAGAGTGAGAAAAAATAACAACTCCGATACATGGACCAATAGACTCTTAATTTTGTATGCTACCGGATGAAATAAAAAATGGAAACATTTCTGTTTATCTAGAATCTACACGAGTTTATTTCTAGTTGGCATGTAGTTAAATTTTTCAATAACTAACTAACCATCTGTTTTCCACAGGAGTAGGCAGAGATGATAGAATATCACACTTTTATATACTGACATACGTCTTTTGCTTCAACCATATTTATACATCTTCTCATGCACGCTCTTCGATTGTTGAAGCCTTTAACAGTGCCATCCTCCTAAATATGGTTTATCTGGTCATGACAGGTCTTTCGGGGACACCTTATATCTTTAACACTGCATTCAACACTCGCCTGATATACTTTTCTTACCATACTCTGTTTATACCATTCTCTTCATACGTTTCACATGACCAAACCACCTTCGAGACCCTTTCAACTTACATATATAAATCGTTGATGTATTAATTTCCTTATACTTGTTTTAGGAGGGCCCGACGCCCAAAGCCATGACTAGATCTTCGCCTGTCTTGCGCCGAAACATCTGAGAAGACGATAGTTAGTTAGTTCATTACATGATGCATCTATTCATTTACTTGCCATTACCCGGTTAAGGTCAGCACCACAGATATTCGGAAATACAATTCCGTCTTCTCCTTAGTTCACTTAGCCAGGGGAACTTGGGAGAGTTGCCAATAAAATATAAGAAGAAGGTATTTTAGTTGTCGATCCAAATGTGTTCTAGCTATCTTATTTGCAAGACATTTCCAAGCCATCTTAATTGAGATATTTCTGTATGTAGAAGTGGGGGCTTTACTCTCTCTTTTTTCTCGTATGACTCTTATATGAGTCGAATCACGTATGTGATTTGACTCACGTACGTGATTTTGGCACACTTCTTTCTTCTTTATTTGACTTCATACGTGACACACTTCTTTCTTTTTTATTTTATTAAAAAATAATAAAATAAAGAAGAAACAAGTGAAAGATTTAAAGCTACGATATAAAACTAAACACTAGACTTTGTTCACTTAGGTTCAAATTCATAGTTGTTCACAATTAATATTCACAGATTTCACAATTATTTACTAGGAAAGGTCTTTTAAAAATATTTTCAATGTTTATTACAAAGTACACTTAGAGCTATTCTTATTACAACTCTTATAAATAATTTACTAGAAGTTTTAATAGAATTTATTGTAAGTTTGGGTAGCACAGAGTATTGTTACCCGGAACAAAACGAAAATACATCCGCTCGCGTCAGGCGCTCGGACTGAACTAACCTACAACAGTACGTACATTATTTTAATGAAGCGTGTACTTTAATAATTAAGATTGACGATTTGCACTGTAAAAACAGAGGAACTACAAAGGTGGCCAAAAAAATTAAGACACTTTTCAAAACGTGCATTAAAGTTGTAATATTATATTTATACAGATATTGAGGGATGAATTTCAGTCATATTTCTCTTTAAAAGTAGTCAAAGTGAATTACCATGAGACTCCAGACAATTCTGCTTGCAGTAAACTACGGCTTAATCAACATTGGACACATTATCCAGTGAAATTGATTCTTAATGCCGTTTTAATTCTTAAAACTCAGACAGAGTATCTGATTTTCTACGATACACTGAATCCTTTAGGGTCCTCCTTAGACAACTCCTGTGATATTAAATTAAGAGTGCGTGGAGGAAACCCAAATTGTGGCGTGGAGGCCGCTTGAGTCTTCCCTTGTGAATACCGCACATGATGCTGTGGGCTTCCCACTTTTCGTAAATATAAGCCGTTGTCAAGCATGTAGGTGGCTCTATTGTAATTACATGTTTTCATTGTTCCTTGCTCCGAGCTCCTTGAACTACAGCCGTCTCACTATTTTGAGGATCCTGCCTGTTAAGCGGTGACAATAGCATTCATGCAAGTAATGAGATTTTCAGAAATGACGTAATCGTTGTCATAATTCGATTCACCTTCAGAAAATTCCAAAGATGACAACTGTCAAATTGTGTTTTTTTATCCTCTCTGTATATTCAATTATCTATAATGTAATCATTTAGCGCGTTTAAGCTCTCAAACATAAAAAATATCATTATCTAGGCCAAAAAGCGCCCTATTCTTGAATTCAAAAAAGACCTTAATTGGACTTCCACATTCGCAAAATGACCCCCATCTACCATGCTAGCTTCAAATTGCCGTATAAAATATTCGAATGAGTGTGATATATAATAAAAAAATATTTTTTGATAACGTCAATGTAGTGTTACCCCCTAGTCAACAAATTATTTAGAAAAGCTTATTAATAACTTTGTATAATATAAACCAGATTGAAAAATATTTTTTTATGTATGTATGTTCTGAGAACATAAAAGACTTCCATACATAGTTACTCATATAAATTGCTTCGCCTCTGTGAGTTTTCTATAATTTATCATAATTAAACCACATTGATTTATCAATGTGGTTTGTAAATATTAGAAATATATAGAAAACGTAAATCTTCCTTATAATATAATAGTTTGTATAATTATTTTAACGATGTCTTTCACGATTTCTTTGAGTTAGATTGTAAATAAAATATTCGTTAATTCTATAATGCTGATACAATTTTTGTCTGGTAATTTCTATGGCAAAAAAAAAATATATAATTCTGATGCTGATAAAAAAAAAATTATAAAAAAAAATTCTTATAAAACTTTTATTATTATTTAATCATAATAAATAAAGTAAGGTACCGAATAGCTATACAGTTTGAATCAAGAATGCATCCAAAATCATGAATCATTTTGCAAAGTGGGAGTAAAAACTACAATTTAGAAGATACCTATAGTAAATCTAAGTCGACAAGAGATAAAAAAACAGGTGTAAGAGCTAGTTAAGTAATTATGCTGAACGTCAGAATGGGGCGAGCACTAATCAGATATGTCAGTACTACAAGTGGCAAGCTAAAATGGGTTATAGTTGATGCGAAACGAACGGCAAGATTTCAAAACTGAACAACGGAAAATTATACAGGGTTATTTGGATAACATTAATAACTTCACAGAATTATATTTCTGCCTCGATTATGAGTCGAAAATGTTCAAACAGCCATGACCTAATATCCATAGTTATGGAGTTATGCAATATCAAAGTTAGCATTTTTTTTCAATATTTCTGACTTATTTTTTACAAAACGTTAAACTATCATTACAGAAACTCTAATCGATACCGAAAAATTAATTCATTTCAATACAAGTTAAATAAAATGATTGAAACCCTGTATAAATTCAAATTGGATTTTTTTCAATTGGAATTTGAAGGTTTTTATTATTTTATTTGACTTGAATTAAAGGGAATGAATTTTTCATATTTGATATAAGTTATGGTAATAATAGTCCAACGTTTTCGAAAAAATAAGAAATATTGAAATAAAAATGCAAACTTTGATGTCGTATATCTCCGTAACTATTAATATCAGGTCATGGTTGCTTGAATATATTCGACTCATAATTAAGGCAGGAATATAGTCTTGCGAGGTTATAAATGTTTTCCAAATAACTCTGTATAGGAGGGATAGGTTTGAATCGAATTCATATTGATTCCCAAAAAAAACTCATTTTTTACGTTTGTCCAAATATCTCTGATATTATTCGTCACATTCACTTTTTGTTTTTCTTGTGCTTAATGCGTTTAACAGTCGTTGGCTTCGTCACTTTATTCACATTGGCCGAACTCTGCAGTAGGCTGGATGAACCATTTGTCCAGGTTCTAGAGCCATGATGTTCTTCTTCCAGGGCCGTGATTTCCAGCAATATTTCTCTGCTTTATTAGACGCAAGATTTCTGGACGCAAGATTTTTGGACGCAAGATTCTGGACGCAAGATTTTTACTTCATTACATATCTGAGATATTGAATCTCGGTATCGGTATTTGTTTTTCTTCGAGTAAATACCTCTTTAGAAATGTTCTCAGGTTTTTACGGTCCTTCAGTCTTCTGGTTAGAGTTTTTTGAGCTGTTCTACCCTCTAAATACAACCTTTCTGGCCGACAGGGGAGACACTCGCTAATGATGTTATCGAAAATTATTTTAACAAAAGCAAATCAGTTTAAGTCAAAAATATAATAATTTTAAGTAATTGCTCGGTAAATAAATATACCCAGTAAGATTATGTTTTAAAAAAAAAGTCAAGAAATAATTGCAAACTATTTAATTTTTATTTATTTTAGATAAAATAATTTATTTGTTCCTAAAGAATAATTTAGGCAAGGACTGTACAAGTTATCAAAAATCTAGAATTCTGGTAGCTACCTAAGTTCGTAATTTTAAACATGGTATTAAATTAGTCGAATGCTATACAGAGCACTAAAGTATGTACATATAGTACCGGTAAGAAACCATTGTACTTTTCTGAACTGCCAAAGTAGATAAATATTTGGTGTAACTGGTCATCCCAAGTTTTTCTCCTGCCTTCTGTACGCCTTCTGTTCCTTCAAAACTCCCCTTATATATTTTCTTTAACATCCATCATTCATACGTTCCACATGATAAAACTATCCCAGCGATACTTGCTTTCGACTATCCCTATTATATTGACTACCCTACAGTCAGCATTACATTCACTGGTAAATTGTTAATTTTCATTCAATCGTACATTGATTTTCTTTATAAGTATTTTTCAGTATTCAGTCTACTTTCACTCTCTATTTACGAATCCAGTTTCACTCCCATGCATTAAAGTCGGCATCAGAACTATATTATATACCACCAGTCATGCATCGTGTGACAGATTACAATTTTAATTGTTATACTTTATAAATTGTTGTATTTTATAACAATAAAATTGCAATTTTCATGAATTAAATTACAATATTTAAAGTAAACCACACATTATATAAACATATAAATGCTAATAAAAATACCACACATAAATGCCAGTCCTCAAAATACATACCATTAAATCCCTAGATCGTGATCAAATAATATCAAAAAGACGCAAAGAAGATTAAATTTAAAAAAAAAAACAGCCAAATGATGACCATCCATACAAATACTTAAAAAAACTCCCATTCCTAATTAAAAATACTCTAAGAAAAATATTTTAACAAAAATACTTTAAAAATCCTTTAATCAGAAAAGGATAGCAAAAGAGCATGGAATATAATTAACGAAATTATTGAAAAAAACCAACAAAAAAAATTGTTACTTCATACGAAAATTTAAAATCAATTGCACAGAATTAACGGTAAATATTTTTAAACAGTTTAGGACCTATATTATTTATTATATATATCAATGATATAACTCAAATAATTAAACACTGCAAAATAAGATTATTCGCGGATGATACATTAATCATATCAGGTGAGGATTATACAGACGCAATAGATAAACTGAACGAAGACTTAAGTAGAATATCAGTTTGGTTAAACGTAAATAAACTTAAATTAAATGTTAGCAAAACAAAATATATGGAAATAGGCAAAAAAAACACCTAATATAGTGAAAAATGTAAATATTGACGATGATCTCATTTGAAAGGTGTATGAAATAAAATATTTAGGTGTAATTTTAGATTTTAAATTAACTTTGGTAGCAAATTTTGAATGTGTTCTAAAAAAAATATCAAAAAAAATATTTTTTCTTAGAAGATTGAGAAAAAAATTGAATAAAAATAGTGCAGAGTTAATATACAAAACTATAATATCTCCACACATCAACTATTGTGCTAGTCTTGTATCTGGCCAACGAAGGAAATATCAAGAAACTACAAGTGATGCAAAACAGGACAATGAGAATCATTAAAAAAAAGTAAATACACCAGAATTGAAGAAATGAAAAAAGCACTCAATTGGATAGAAATTTAAAAAATACTTATTTATAACGTTCTCATATTTATACATAAAATTTTCAATAACAAAATTCCAAAATATTTTTTGAAGAAAATTATTGCAAATATGATGTACATACATATAACACCAGAAAAAGGAATAGAATAAGATAACCGTACAAGAAAAAAGTATATACACAGTATTATCTAATGTACAGGGGTGTAAAAATATACGATGAGATGCCAGAAAACATGAAGTTTATAAATAAGATGAATAAATTTAAAAACAAATGCTATAATTATTGAAAAAATAATATAGAATTGTAGAAAATAAGATATATTATTAATTATAGATTGTACCATAGTTTAGATTAGATGTAAATGAAAATAAATAGGTTATTATTGATAGTATATTAGTAATAGATTTAAGAATATAAAGTGTTAAATACTAGTTAATATACAAAATATACAAACTAACTTAAGAAATAAATAAGATAAAAAATAATTTTATTTTTTTTGTTTAACCGCGAAAAGTTTTGGCAAGTAAAATCACAAAGCACAAGATTGCAATGATTTCGAGCACAACATATTCAGGAAACAGAATAAAATATTTTCAACCTACTACAACAATTGAGGAATTTGAACAAATCATAATAATAATAAAGAGAGGACCAGCACCACATTATAACAGACATACCATCAACACAACTTAGTTAAATTAAAATAACAAATGTCGAAACCCTTAATATAAACATATAATAAACCTAAGTATAAAAACTGGCATATTTCCGTCAAGTATAAGCGGGTCATCATTTCACTATAAATAAACTCATGTCAAATTTAAAAAAAAACATGGAAAAAACTGTTACAAAAAGCTTGTATGAATTTATTAAAGCAAACAAAATCATCAATGAAAACGATTTCGGGTTAATGGAAAACAAAAGAACACAAGACGCAATTGGTAGATGTCTAATATCATCCAAGAATTTCTAGACAAATCTCTGAAATGTATAGGAATTTTTATCGACCTAAGGAAAGCCTTCGACAGCATCTCAAACCACATGCTAATTTTTAATCAAAATGTCGGTATAGACGACAAAGCTCTGAGCTGGATGCGAAGTTAACTTCATAAAAGACCATAAAACGTAAAAATAAATGAAACGTTAAGCCTACCGCTAACCAGTGATTTTTGAATAGCCCAAGGGACCCTGGGACCCTTATTCGTCAAAATTTATGTCAACGACAACTTCAAACTAAAACTGACCGGAAAAATTACGTCATGGGCTGATGGCACTGCTTTAACTGTAAACGGACATGCAATAATAACACTTTAAAAATCTGGTTCGATAATAATTTACTCTCGTTAAATTCAGAAAAAACCTATTACATTCCTTTTTCAATTAAAAATATCGCTTAATATGAAAATTTTTAACCATAATTTCAACTAGAACAAAATTAACTGCAACGACTTATGTTCAATCGTATATAAAAAATGAAATTAAATACATATATCGGTGTTATAATAGTTCAACAACTAAAATGGCAAACCCACATTAATGAATTAAATTGGCCAAAAGAGTGAGAAAATACATACAACAACAAACAACTTAGAAAGGGTGTATTTCGCTGCTGCCCGTCCACTACTGCAATATGGCATTATTGGGTGGGGAAGGGCCACTGAAAGTTACAGGTATAAAGAACGATTGTCAAAATGATAATAGTTCTTCAAAAAAATCATCTTTCTCAATACAAACACTCTTATCGAAATTCCCAGTTCCGAAATTAGAAAATACTTACAAAAAAATATATATATATTATGCAGAAAATATTTATACAAAATTTGAAACAAACACATTTTTAAGATCTTTATATAATTTCAAAATACCAAAATGAAGCACCAAAAGACATAAACAAAATTATATCCTATACATATTAGGTCCTTACATATGAAATTGATGTTTTGCCGTACTGGCAAATTTGATCTCAAATATCTTCTCTTTGGTTAGGAATTCCAAATCCAAATTTATACAGCTATTTACTCATGTATTTGTGTTTTGAAAATTATAATTCATTTGTTTTTTCCTCAATTGTTTTTTTCTTTGCGTCACTCAGTTTACAAAATGAAAAACTTGAAATATCGCGTTATTTATGAGTACGAGTTCCACCGTGGCACCAGTGCTGCAGAAACGGCTCGAAGGATTAATGATGTGTATGGCGACGGTGCCGCTAAAGAAAACACGGTGCGTTTTTGGTTCCAACGTTTTCGTTCTGGAAATTTCGACCTGCAGAACAAGCCCCGTGGACGGCCGGAGACCAAAGTTGATAATGAAGAATTGAAGGCTATTGTGGAAGCGGATCCATCGCAAACCACATCCGAGTTAGCTGCAGGCTGCGGTGTTAGTGATAAAACTGTTTTAATCCACTTGAAGCAAATTGGTAAGGTGAAAAAGCTTGAAAGGTGGGTACCTCACGAATTGAGTGAAGCAAATCAACAAACGCGCGTTGACTGCTGCGTTGCATTACTCAACCAGCACAATAATGAAGGGATTTTAAATCTTAAATCTGGCCATATGATTACGGCAGATGTCTATTGTCAGCAACTGCAAACCATGATGGAAAAGCTAGCTGCTAAACAACCGAGGCTGGTTAATCGCTCTAGGCCACTGCTGCTTCATGATAACGCTAGACCACACACTGCACAACAGACGGCTACCAAATTAGAGGAGCTTCAATTGGAATGTCTAAGACATCCACCGTACTCTCCGGACCTTGCCCCAACAGATTACCATTTTTTTCGAAATTTGGATAACTTCTTGCAAAGGAAAAAATTCAACTCCGATGGGGCAGTCCAAACCGCCTTCAAAGATTTTATTGATTCCCGTCCGAATGGTTTTTTTAGTAAAGGGATCGATGAACTACCTATGAGATGGCAAAAGTGCATAGATAGCAATGGTACATACTTTTATTAAATAAATATATTATAATAAAAAAAAATCGGCTTTATGTTCCTCCCATACTAAACGCCAATTTCATATGTAAGGACCTAATATTTAGGGATAAAGAATTTAAATAGCTTCCCTACAGAAATTAAAAATATAAATGAGATCAAACAAATAAAAATGAAGTAAAATGAACACTAAAAAAACACAATTATATAATTTTTTAAACACGTGTATACAAAATAAGTGCTAATGTAAAAGTGTAGGTCCCTCTCCAAGCACAAAAGTTAGTCCCTTTTTGGAGAGGTACAGCAAATAAAATTTATGTATTGATTATAGTTTTAATAGACGAGAATAAAATAAAATATAATAAACTCTGGATTTATATTGATTGATTGATGATGATTTTATGTAACCATCCCTTCAACAATCATGTTTCTCATAAATTTATAGGCTATGTTTCCTATAAAAAAACTTGAATTCATTACATTTTAAATTAGTAATTCTGAATGACTGCATTCTATTTTGTCTTGGATATTGTTGCCTTTGCTTTTACACCCCACATATGTACTATATTACATTTGTACAAAAGGCTTTGATGTTAAAAACGAAAATCCAAAACATTCAACTTCCATTTGTAATAGTGCGGTATTCTTGAGTATTAATCAAAATTGATTGATAAAATACCTACTAAGTGTTTGGAATTGACTATACAAAAACGAAATGATTGGAATTAGTCTTCTGTAGCCAGGGGGAGGGGTTGCTTCCTATCCTAATTAAGGCAGACTCTAGGATCTGATTTTTAAATGAAAAAAGGCGTTGCACGATGTTAACTTATGCGTCAAATTCACGGACATAAATAACAAAAAAAAACGTTTGGTAGCAAGAATGGAGAGCGGATGTTATAACGCAAGATCATTGATAAGGCTTACTAATTAAATAAACATACTTCTGTTCACGTGTATTCATATTATTGATTCCAATATAATTTATGGATAATTAGATTCGATAAAGATATTATATAAAACACTTAACATCAAAGAAACTCGCTAATCTAAAACGAGAATCAGTACGTAGATACATTAAACTAAAAATTGGTTATTACTTCGTACCGTTTACATTTTTTTTAAAGTAGACTTAGGTAAATCTAGCTTTGTTGTACGGAGCTTCAGACGCACCAGCCCCTTGCTCCCAATAAACTTTTGTTAATGACTGAATTTTCATATTATTATACGAAATATTCTAAAAGGTCATAAAAAGTGTAGAAATTTTCATATGTAATATATTATATACAAAACAGAGCTTTCCTAAAGTAATTGTTAATAATATGTAATTCATATAATATTTTATTAAAAAAAGCCAAACCTAATAAAAAGAGTAGGTATTTAATATGTACAAATATATAGTAGTCCACCAGTAAATCTTTGGAAAATAATAAATATAAGATTTTATTGACATTATAGCGAAGTTTGCATTTCATCATCAATATAAATATATAAATCAATATTTTGAATATGTTTTCTTTTGGAGGTTCAATAATAAATTTTATTTTATATAATAATAAAATTTTATTTTGGAAAGTGTATTAGGTATATGTATTATAACGATTATATTATAATTAATAACTGAGAATGATTGATAATAAAGAGGTGACTTACATCACGGTTTTTATGATCAATGGCTTTAAAGTGCAATTTATAATAATAATTGATTAATTACCTAAAATTGTACAAAATATATACTTCTACGTTATTTTGCTAAGTAACTGAGGCGTAGCTAATTAACAATTAACTTTTCTTATATTTTAATAACTCTATAAACACTTTAAGCGCTTCTGAAAGGCGTATGAATTTATGATATATTCCGGAAGGTTCTGGATGCTTATGAATCTTTTTAATATTATGTTAAAATAAAAATATAACAAAAAAATTATAAAAGCATTCAAAAGAGTTCAAAAGAGATATGAAATCACCTGACCCCATGAATCAAATGATACCCGATACGTGAGGAGACATGTACATACATAGGAAATCACATATAATAATTAACATAGGAATACAAGGAATAAATTAGATAAAGAATATAGCATGATACGTTATATAACATAGCATTTAATAAGAATTACATATACATAATAACACAACATGTAGACATACAACTCCAAATTAATTAAAATTCAAATAGAATTAAAATTAAAAATGTTCCCAGAGAACACATTTGGTTTCCACCGCCGAATTCTTGAAGCCCTTAAGTTTATTTATGGACTTGATAAAGTCACAATTTTAGCAGGTTCGCTCAGTTGCCTCAAATTATTAGTATCTTTCCTTTATAAATCAAATCAATCACCTATTTTCGGCAAAATTAAGTTTCTACCTTATAGTTTTTTGTACAAAAATTCAAGTGATTTTTAGTTTGTTTGCCAGTTTGCTCTTTAATGTTATGAAAATATAATGTTTTGTTAAAACACAGTTAGTCCTTAATGCACTATCAAACCTATGAATGAAATGGGACTTACAAATGGGAATTATAGCGTTTTTATTTATCATAAAATTACCATTTTTATTATAATTTGGTTGGTTCACGTTAAGAGAAATGTGAGATTATAATTTCTATATCCTCACAATTTTCTTGAAATATAGATATTAATTATGATTGAAAATGAACTCCGATTAATTTATATTTATGCAGATAAAACTTATATACCTAATTTAAAGCTTTTATTAAATTATTTATTAATATTGTAAATGTGTAATTTTCATACATTCACAGTATTTTATAGGTAAGTAATGTAATGGAATTACATTTATGTCCTTCATGCTTTGTTAAACCTAAGGTTTTTTAATCCGTTATGTTTTTATTGCGTTACATTAGTTTTTAATTAAGGGAAGTATGATATCATCGGTATATTTTCTAAATTTTATAAATTTATGTTTAATTATCATTTTTGTTCATTGTTTTATGTATTATTTATATTTTATGTTTTCTGTAAATGTGCTTTGTTTTTTTTATCTATTTTATGTTTACAAAAAATGTAAAAGAAGCATCTTCATGCTTAAAATTTTTGTACACATTTTGCATGCAATTTAATTCAAAGTATCCGCATAAGCATTTATAAAATTAGTAATATTCATATATTATGACTCGACAATTAATGTTAAATGTTTTTGTATTTCTAATTTATTCTTTATTATGTTATATTTTATACATATGTACTTGTAATGGCTAATATGTAACACCTAACATGTGAAGGCCATTATAAAGAAAAGAAAAAAAGATTTACAATCACGGACACAGGGTAAGAAATTCCTAATTTAAAAATCGAGTTTATACGGAAACTAGACAGTACCTACACACGTACATTCATTCCTTAATATGTGTTACCTATTGGTTTCAACGCACATCACGGAAACAACTTTCGTGATACGCAATAAATTTCATAGCACCTTCAATAGGTTTCTGGTATTTCTTTAATTGGATCCCGCTGAGATGAAGAGATTTTCGGCTTTATCTTTTTGCTATCTTCGTCTTAATTTATTTTTCGTTAATCAATAGAAGAGACTCGTGAGCTGAGCAATAATATTAATTTTCCAAACTCTTGTAATATCATGTTTTGTGTTATCATAATTACCACAGTGTAATTGATCCAGTGTTGGTTTGTCAGTGACTACTGAAAAAGATTATTTCTTCTCACGCTTGTAAATTATTTCCTGCTTAGATTTATACGGTTATTTATCTCCGAGAGGCTCACACCCAACATGAATCTACCTGTTCTGCTATGAGCGTACACGTTTTATCACAGTATGACGTTTCATGTTTTCAACGAGTTATGCCAAAAATAAATTACTTTACATTTTTCAAAAGTAATTTTATAAAATTGGACGATTAATCTTAATATATTGTATGTAAGATCTAGGAATAACAATTAACTTTTTTTAATGGATTATTTTTTTATCACTGAAATAGGCCGCGTTACCCAATTACTGGTATCGTGGTCTGTAGTCAGTAATACCTAGGCCTGAGAAAATCACATAGTTGTGACCTCACCAGGAATTGAACCCTGAATCCCTGGTATGCGAAGCCATTATCATAGCCACTGGATTACGAGGTTTTACCATATACGATATTTTGAATTCTAATTGCGGTTGAATTGTTTACTTGTAGGTAATTCTATTAGTTCTCTAGCATAATGAAAATATCTAACATGCATAATGATAATTAATGATAAATAATGATAGTTAATGATAATGACATTCAATTTTTTCGGCTAGATGATAATCGTCAATGGCTTGTGGTTAATCCTCATCAATATTTTTATCAATATTAAAAAAAACACGTAATACTTTAATAGTATTATTAATTTTCGGAATCTTACCGGTAGCCACAAATAAAGTAGAGTAAGAATTGAGATGTCTAGTATCATTGATCGCGATCCACAATTATATATAATCTTACAATTTTTCGCCTGATTTTGAAATCAAAAAATATACAGAATTAATAATTTTATATCAACGCTTCTCTACCTCTGTAACGTCCTAAATCTAATTTATTCTTATAAATAAGCCTATCTAACATTTTTTTAAAAATACAAGTATCTATTCCCTGTAGCAAATTGTGTAAAACTATTATGTATGAGGTACAGTGAATGGTACCCACCGCTAACCCAGGACCATCCTAAGAGCAAAAGCTTCTCAATCGGTCCTACTCAATCGTCTCCAGGTTGACATTTTTTTAATACTACTTTGTAAGACCGTGCCGCCCCGCAGCGGTCGTATATACCGCCGCGGGACCGCACTATCCCCACCGTGAAGTAGGTCTTTATTAAAAAAAAATGTACATGAAATAAAACAAAACAAGAGTCTTATAACTTAAAAATGAAACACAAACGAAATCATAAGTATAACAAAATCAAACAAAACAGAATTAAATACAATGTTAAAACATAATAAATGAAAGTGACAATAATTAGATAATTAAAGAGAAGTCAGCGGATGGCTTGAAGTCAGACAATGTAAACCGCCCCTCAAGGGGATAATAGATGACAAACAAAAAGAAAAACACGATGACTTCCAGCAACGAAGTCAGAACTGGCAGAAAAACAAATACTTAGTGCAGGAGCAGTACTCAACAGAGGGAAAATAATTCCTTTCTGCCCATAAACAATATGAAACTAAATAAAAAATACGAAAAAAAAATCTATGATCTCTTCAGGATCTCCCAGCGGGACACCCTCTCCCTGATAAAAGATCGGAAACATTCGAAGTGCCTTTCATTCCTTCATACCAGGGCGTCGTTAGAAGGATGATGCCATTCTCATTCAAACCCTCTATCAAATCCTCTCTCGCGTCAGATGTAACCATGCATTCCCAGAAGATATGTTCTACCGTCTGGGCTACCTGGCCACATACACACCACGGGTTATCGGAGAGTCTAAGATCGAAAAGCTTCGATCTGAACTCTCCGTGGCCCGATAGCATCTACACCGTGTACTGGTCTAGCGTCGAAAATTCACCACTGCCCTGTTCTTTCACGGCAAGAAGGAATATGTCCATCCCCTCAGCCTAATACCCAACACCCGGAACTGCTCCACGTCCGAGGGCCTGAGTGTCCTACCATAGTAAGTAACCTCCAAGCCTCACCGAAGACGTCTACGGGCAAACGACTCAATCAACTCGATGTCCGCAGGGAGCATCCCCGCTAGCACTGGGAGGGCTGCAGTGTCCGATAGGTCCCCATCAGCCCCAACAAGGGCACTTTCTGCCCTTGATTTAGTGCGCCTGTAACAACCGCTGTTTCCAGTGGTGCGGTTTATAATAAAAATGCGGTTGTTAGCTTTATATAAAAGGTTCATTGAGATTGGTTCAAATGAGTGGCAGAGGCGTTCAATGCGGATTTCAAATGCAAGGCGAGACGTTGGTTGGCACATAGATGAAAACAGAAACGTTGAATCACAGCATGAATGGAGACTCCAAAATAAGACGAAAATCCTACCTTGAGATGCTGGATGCTGGTGTGAGGGGCGAGGATGCCTTTTTTTCGATGATCCTGGTCCAACTGCCAACCAACATCACACTCCCGTCGTTCGCCGATTATTGATAATGCCGAGATGAAACAACACACGGCTGCGGTTTATTCAAATATAATAAGTGTTTATGCGGGTTTACAAGATAATGTTTCTTGAGCGGTGGTCCACAACAGCAACTCAACAACAGATGCGGTAGGTACAATATGCGGTTTCTTCAATGGAAGACAATTAAGAAGTATCGAGGTGCGGTAGGAATAAAATTAATTTCGTGTGTTCGAGTTCATACAGGACAACAGATGTCATTAGGCGTATCAAAAGGGAAGGTCGACGAAGTGGGAATTAAATTATGAATAAGAAAGGATTAATGATGAGGGACTAGGATTGGTGGATTTCCATCTCACCGAAGTCCAAATTCAGCACCGACAATCGCTTCCATTTTTCCAGATTTAACACTGGCCAAACCATTCTCTCCACCTTGGAAGCTTATGAAGATTTCAAAAAACAAAACAAAAAAAAAGGGATAAGAACAAGAAAAAATAAATTTGTGTTTGAATACAATGGCTTCATATGCGTATATTTAATTATTGATTTAAAGCACATTGCTTTGATAACAACTAAGTATTAGCCCTTATATAAACTATATTTTTGATACAAATTAAAATTGTGAAGGAAAACAACTTAAGAGGCATATATATGCTTTCTGAGAACGTTGACCTCGACGTCTAGTTAACGTAATATTAATCGCGAAGTCTACACCAATGTCCAAATTAAGCCCCGACAATCGATTCCATTTTTCCAGATTTAACACTGGCCAAAACACCCAGTCTATGCGCCCATACTTTGGCGGCATATGTTATCTGTTTATCTTCTACAAAAATTTATCTTTTACAAAAAGAAGTTGAAATGTAGGTACATGAAATCGCTTTGGACAAATGTAAAATGATACGTTATAAGTAAAAATAGTCAAAAGACCAAAATCACTATTTTGAGTGAAAACAGTTATTTTTATAAACAATTTTTCAGGTGAAGATTATTGTGGAAAAGAATAATTATTACTGGTAAACAATTCTCGGCAAAAAATTCAATGTTCCACGGAACCATGAAATGACACCGTACTAGGAGAACGAAAAATGATAATGAAAAAAGGAAGATTACGTACTTTGGAAATGTTATGATACATCCTGAAACTATGAGATGCTGCATCTAATCCTAAAAGGAAAATTAAAGGACGACGAGATAGTGCCAGGAGATAGATTTCATGACTTAAGCACCTTAGAAGGGTTGGTCAAACATCTGTATCTTTCTTCCGGGCATCGGTAAACGAAGTCAGAAAAGCGCAAGAGTAAACATTCGTTAGCGCATAGCACTCGAAGAAGGAGAAATACAATAATTAATCAAGGAAGCGATCCTCGGGATACCACATTCATCTGAACTAATAAATTTTGAATTCTAATGCCGACGTAAATGTAGGGGCATAAAATCCACAACCAATACCACTCAAAGAGAAATTATTTTTATTCACACGAATCAAGTTTTTACTTATCAGCGGACGAAATTTAAAAGCAAGATAATCCGTAGAAAAATGACAAGAGTGCAGAAGACAAGTGAGAAGCAGTTTTTGACGTCTTCGATATTTAGCGGAAGGTATTTCATGTTTATGGAATTGATAATATGACAATCACATTACGTGTCTGGATCGTCAGTCAAATTTTGACCACATACGCTATTTCATTTTGGTATAAACTGAATTATTAATTTGATATTATTAAATTTTTATGGAGGCTGGCCAGCTTAAAGCTAATCCTAATTGTCATTGATACACAGCTATGATTTGAGTAATCAATGCTACTGTGTATATCTCAAAAAGCATGTGTAATCAAATACTTAGAGGTTTTATTTGATAATAAACTCCTTTGGCACAATCAAATTTAAGATCTATCAGCTGGCTGATAGATCTACCCTTACCCTGGGGTATGAAAATTGGGATACATATCATCACCCCAGTTCTATCTTGTCGTAAGGTCAAAATCATCGTTATTGACTTATTGTGATGGCGTGAGGTTTTGAGACTTGCTCTACAAATTGCTCCAATCCATTTTATCGTACCTACTCTAGTTTCATCGGTACAGAATTCCATTTTGTTGTATGTGCTGAAATTTTGGTGTTTGATCAGTTCTTTCTTGTCGTATGTATCTTATGTTCATACAAAATTTAAAAAAAAGTTAGTTCTATCTTGTCGTAACATTCAATTTGGGCTCCTACTTGTCGTATCTGGCCCGGTATCTCTTCGATTTCAATTAAAAATAAAAAAATATAACCAATGAAAAAGTAAAATTAAAGATATTTCAATTAAAACGAAAAGACTTTTTGAATTACAGTGCTGGTGGGGATGGGCTATCCTTTATTCCATATACTCAAATAAAGCAATTGAGGTACGAACTAAATGATATACTTAACATCAAGTACATATAAGACAAACATGGATTTGACATCATTCGTAGATAATAAATTACAAAAAACACATCTGAGACGTGAAAATCCTTTTAAGATTTCCCATTTTAAGATTTGCGACCCTTGAGGTGAGTAGGTACTCACGAAAACGGCGATATACAAATGATCCAAATATAAGTATTATTATTAAGTCTTGAACTGAGGAAAAAAACGTGATCTAGCATCAATGCTTTCATCCACGCCACCGGTAGATAAAATATTTTACGAAAATTTACTTAAAAATCATTGATTTTGCCTTAATTATAATTTTTATTTAGTATTTCTTTATTATTTTCTTATTACCCCAGCAAAAAGCTTCTCTGGTTTTGTAAATCATAATTTTTTGTAGTATTACTGTTGTTTAAATTAATATTCTTTGGTAGAGTTTCATAAAAATGATTTCATTATCGCTTAAATTAAGTTAACGAATACTTTAATCAAATCATTTCAATTCTTATATACTTTTTTAAATGAAAACAATTTTTTCCTGTTATTTTGAAGCGAACATTAAAATGACATCTTTTTTCCTTTAAATACCAACAGATATTTTAGTTCCATTTTGTCGTATCGTCAGTTTTCGTCACAATGTTGCGGATGTTTGTCGTATCGTCAATTTTTATCAAACTTTAATATAAAAATTATAAAAAACGGTACCGGGTAAATCTAATTTTTCTCTTGCTAATGACGTAATAAAAAAAAGAATATTATCATCATCTCGGAAAAGAATAATATTGTTTCCTGTAGTTGGAAAATCGATTTCAAACTTTGAATGTGTTTTTCTCAAAACTGTTGATTAGCCATACGACAAGATAGAACTGGGGTGACGATATATAGGATTCCAAGAAATACATTGGATATTGTAACTCTTAAAACTACTCCGTCAAACAATTCCTGAGATATTGGGTGGGTAGGGTGTGTTAAATCAATTATTAGCAAAGACTCAAAAATGCATCATTCCAGTCTTCAACGATCGAGAATATTTCCTTCAAATGATTTGTTTAGAATTTTTGAATTTCTTGATAGACGTATTCCGATATATAGATATCGTATTCCGTGCATGCACCTATATTAAACAAAACTTTATAAGGTTATTCTTTTGGCATATTGCTTTTACTTGCATTACCTCAGCGTGCGTGTGTTGAGATCTTCTCCGAGAAGCTGCGTGAGGCTATCAATATTCTACTAGTTATCGATATCCGACAAGATATTATGTTGCTTTATAAATAGACTAATGCAACGCTCCCGCTCTGTGCTTCAGGCGACAGCTAATTCACCAATTTACCACATTTCTTGTCATCGGTGGTAAATTGATATGTGACAAGACACGAAGCCCAAGAGCAAAGGACAGTCAAGGATCAGTTTTATGAGTCATTTATATACTCGGTCTATCGTTGCAGAACAGAAGAAGAAATAACTGAAATTCTTCAAACAATTTAAAAATAGATCTGACGTAAAGGGCTTGAGATAAATATTAGAACCAAAGCCACGATTGTCGATGGAGCTCGAGCAACACCTAAGGCAGTGCGCAGCATGGCCTTAGTATTATGAGTGACTTCATATTGGTCCCGAATAACTGAGCTACGGCTGTGAAGCTAAAGTGAAGAGAATAATTTTAACGGCGAAAAGAGCAATCTCAAAGCTGGACACAATTTGGAAGTACCGTAACCACAAAAATGTTTTTTTTTGTATGCCTGCACGGAATGGAACCATGCATATTGAAAACAAGCGAGAGAAGGAAACATGACGCACTCTAATTTCACTCAATACCGAAGCAACTAAGGACTAAGGATTCGAAATAAAGTGCACACGAACTGCCTGAGATGAGTGATGATGATTTTATTACTCTGATGGAGAAAATTATAGTTTCCGAAGCCGGTTGCTTAAATATATAATATAAACGCAAATGTTCATAATCGTCTTTATCTAGAAATTTGATTAAAATGTGAACCACAATGTATTTTCATTAAATATTTAAGATATAAAAAAGTTGGTACGGACATGGAACGTGTAATGTTTTTTAGTAATTATCTTTAAAAATCGAGTTACGTAAGCCGGCCTTGCAATTATTAAAAGTGCCTCTGAATAGCGTAAAAGTTACAGGTCCACATATATATATTTATATAGATACGTGAATAAAAAACGAGCAAATGAAGGGTCGGCATGCCGAATCTTTTGGAGATATTTCATGAATAATCTCACCACGGAGAGAGGTCGCTTTGGGAATATCAATTGACGTAATTGGATCGAATGTGATCATTCATATAGGCTGATGTTTGTCAGGAGATGCCGTCTGATTGGGTTTTGTCCAAACTTGCTTGTGATAATATATCTCCACTCTGTCACAGACTTGAAGAATGGCGTTTTTTTAGAATAATAATTTTAATTTGAGGCTTCGTCTCATTAAATTGTTACGGATGTCGTATTACAATATTTGCTCACAATTCACCAATGAGTTGGATATTTTGTAGGTAGGTACATCTAAATAGAAATGTTTGATCTCGTATAAAAATTAAATCAAAATAATTGTGTAAAATTTCTTCAAGTTATTGGAACTTAAAAAAAATTATAAATAGTAATTAAACATTACGTTAATGATTGTGCAATTTTTTTTTAACTTATTGGCATTAAAAAAAATTATGAAGCAATTGAATATTATATGTTAATAATTGTGTGAAATTTTTTCAATATTATATTGGCATTAAAAAAATTATAATTAAACATTTAATTCAAAATTTGAAAAAACATTCACTCAATTTACGTATGATTCAAAATTTGAATTAAATAATTTACCTACATTTTTGCGTATTACTCATTCCTATTTTTGTTTAAAAATAAATTTATATTGTACTGGCCTGCAAAGGAGCGCAATTTTTAACGAGATTCATTATATTTTACATTACCGTTTTTAAATATAAAACTCGGAGAATCTAATTTACATACAGGTATACACATTTACAAAAAATTAGAAATTTGAATAAGCCACGCATTTTTTTACATATAATTTTTACAGATCCTTGCTATTACTAAAGAAAATTTTCATAGAAATCTATATTATGGGGTGAATAAAACTCATTAAAATAACTAGATGAAACTCTATACGAATACTTTTAAATTTGTTTTTCAAAATACAATAAAAAAGTAACCCATAAAAACCAAGTTTTTATTATACTCCCTTTCTTTGTAAAATATATCAACAATTCAAGATGAATTAAAACATATAACATAACACTAAACTTACAGTAATTTAATATATTTCTAAAATGTCAGATGTTTTGAGCTTTGATAAGACACTACATGCTTTGAAGATTAAATTCTAAAAACATTCGTCGGTTAATTTAGATTTTCGAAATTCGTAGTGAAGTACCTATTATGTATACCGACGGAGTAATTCAAATTTAGAAAATATTCCACGACGTTATCGGGCCGCCGTTGCTAGTAATCAAACTTTTGTAATGATTCCAATTTGAAAAAACCATTAAAATTTCTAAAAATCCGAAATTATGCTATAATTATTATTTTTTTAACGACAATTTGATAGATCTTCTTGATCGTCGCCACGAGTCTACTTGCAAAGTTTCAGCTCGATTGGATCACGGAAAAAGGGTTAAAAATCGATCCAAAGTTTTTTCGACGGCAAGCCGGCAAGCAAGCAGACGCCACGAGTTAATATAAAGGGAGTAAAAAAAGTGAATTCTACTATTTTTATTTTGCCATGTTCTAAAAAATCAAAAGAAGTCCAAATTACAAATGTTAGTTAAATATAATATGTTCTTTTAACACACTTTAAAAGTACAAAAATATTCTCGGTATACTATCTCTGCGCTCTGGTATCTACAAATCCTGTTTTTTCATTTTTTCTCACAACTGAGGCATTTAATATTTACATTTCGTCGTGAGATCATTTTCGGTTAATAACGTGATAACTTGGGGTTTATAGTTATAAAGATCACTACTGTATGCTCTTTCACCTGATATGGATATTTTTAATTTTTACCTCGTTTTTGCTTGGCCCATATATATTACTCGTACTTGGTCCAATATGACGAGAGTTGATTGCAACAGAAATAGAGGACGTCTGCGAAAACCTGTCGGGAACAAGCAAATCAGATATTATCATTTAAATATTGAGTATACCAATTCGGTAATAATCATAATGTACATAAGATATAAAAATTATTCATTACATTCGTTAAAAAATATGTGACATTTAATAGATGCGGCGAATTTTTATTAACATTATTTTTTTATATATTTTTTTGGGAATTAAGAATCTTCGACGTTATTTTGACAAAAGTATCAATGCTAAGTTGAAATAATTCAATTAAATTAGAAACTCACTAATATATATAAAGGAACAAAGTTAAAAAATATATTACTTTTTTAATTTTTAAATATGATTTTCTTCAAATATTTTTTTTTTTCATAATTTGGTTGTTAAATTTGTACTACTCAGACCCTTTTAATGAAACTTCAAATAATTTATCGCAGAATACATCTACTTACTTGCATACAAAAATAAATTGTATCCTTATTATTTATCTGATGAAGTAATCTAAAGTTTGTTGAAAAGGCAGGACCCGGCACATGTTAAGAGTAATAAAATTGTATTTGGAAAGGGTCCCGTTGTCTCATACATATCAATCCAATTTGAAACGAATAGTGAATTCATTTATGTACATTAAGGCGTTGTAAGTATCCTTGTTAACTACGGTACCGACTCTGTTCGTGACACCTATTAAGCATTCTTCTACCCCACTGAATACTCATCAGTCGCAGGTTGTCCTCTAACTAGATAATAAAGGACGAATCACCATTTTTACAGATCGATTTATGCTGAAAGTTGCGGCTCAGAAATCGTCTCAAAGTCAATACCTTTGTAATGAGGTGATACAAATTCGGCAGTGTGGTGCTTCGAATACACTGTATCCCGTTTTTCTTACAGATTTAAAGGGTAGGCTCTATTTATATATAAAACATTTTTTCAAGATTGGCCTTCGCGGTAATAGTCTGTTTTTATGGTAAACGCAAGAAAAGAATATCGACATTTTACACAATGGCGTCTTATTATAAAGGCGAGAATAATTTAACAGACACAAGTCAGTTGTATGACTAAGTAAAAAAGAAATGTACAATAATCAAGATTATTTTAAAGAAAACGACTAGGATTACATACTTCAACGATAAAAATTGGTTTTCTATTTGGACAAAAAAAATGTACAATGTGTTTGTAAAATAAGTAATAATGATTTTCTTTATCTTATACATCTATAGAATATAATATTATATGATTTAATTAAAACATTATTTAACTTTTTTCCACTATTTATTGTTTTTCATCAGACTGTTACATTATTCCTTTAAGCATTTATTATGTTGTATTATATAAAAGTTAAATTATATCTAGGTACAGCATTTAAAAAAGGAAAAAACCCACTGATTATAAAAAATTGCATTTTTACAAAATGTGTTAAAAATATATTACAAGATCGAATAGATTCATAAAAAATGTTGTATTCATAAAATATTTTTCTGTAGGTATGGATAGTTGATTTCAGAATTTTTCTTTCTCATTTGTACTAAAAAACATCTAGTACCTAATTGAGTGCAATGTATTTTCAATTAAGAATATTTTTAGAAATTGGTTAAATTTCAGAAGTATTTTTGGTATTTAAATAATATATGACGTTTTAACAGATTTTGTTTAAATTCCATAAAAACGATATTTTAATAAATATTTTGAAAATTCTCAAAGCATTACTTATTTATTATTTCGTTTATAAAAAAATATCACAGACTTTCACACATCCTGTGTATTAATTATTAAGGGCGTAAAACCAATATGGTGTAATAGCTTCGATTCATTAAAACATTACTGGTAATGCACTAATTCCCGCAACGATCCTTTTTTGTACAATTAATGAACTCGTAATTGGATTTGTATAGCGTGTGTTAATTAAGTGATTACTAGAATTTTGTCTGACTGTGATTTAACTGCAATTAATAAGTTGGTTCCGAATATAATTACACCATTCGGAGGTTGCTCATTACCAAAGTAATTATAAATAATATTATTTAATTTTGCAGTGGGTACAAAAATATTTTGAAAAGCCCAAATGGTAAGAAATGACTACAAAAGTACAGAGAATACTCTTGTTTAAACATTATTCAAGTGTTACGCTCTGTTATAAAAGCCTTATAACGATTTAATTTGATTTTCACTGAAAACTATTTGAAGCTATTTCCATAGAACAATGAACTGCAGGTTTTATACGATGCTTCAAATATTATGATACTACGAGCAGGACATGTTCAAAGCATGTCCTTATAGGTACACATATGTGGAAGAATTATATGTTTCTATCGTTGGTAGGTGTTGAGCAATAACGATGTACCTAATTCACGATTTTTCCAGATTATTTTTTATTAATTTATCCAAACATAGTTCATTTTGCGACTACTACGGGGCTGATTAGAATATTGTTAAAATGTCTAGTTTTTTTATGTTTTATAAAAAAAAATATTTTTAAATGATCCTTTTTGATCTTGATCTTAACCTACATAATAGAACACCGATTGGTTCGTTGCACACGTTGTACATGTGGTGGTCAGTTATCGACCATAAATTGACGCAGCAATGCCAAAATTTTCCTTCAAAAATCTCATACCTAAATTGGGTGCCAATTTTCACACCTTCTTAAAAATTTAAAACAAAAAAATGTTTTTAGGTAAAGTTAAAGAAATACAACGATCACTTATTCCAAATTAAATATTATGTAAATGGTTAAAGCCTTGTAACAAAGAAGCGTTATAATTTTACTAAAATAGTAAAAATGTTTGTAAATAAAAATGTTTGTAAATATACGTAAGTACTGCCTTCATTGGAGTTTCATAGAAATACTTATCTGTTTGGTTTTTGTATTAATGGTGAAAATTGTAGCAAGTAAACACGTCGGCGACTCTGAAGTCGGCCAATAATTCAACGCATATAAAAGCGAAACCTGAATCTCGCTATCAAAGTGCTCGGAATTGACTAACCGATGAGCCGCGAAGGCCTTAATCAGGCTTCGCCTTATCTACTTGTTATCTCCGCATCGGTAATGTTGATAATCAGTTTACAGCATTCAAAGTTTCACTTTGAAAGGATGGACCAACTTGTTCCAGGTATTTTAATTAACAGCCTTTTCATCTGGTCGCTTTTGAAATTCTCGCATATTCTACTCCGTTGTTAAACAGGATGTAAGGTGATATCCAGAAATACGGGGTATATTTTTCAACAAGAAACGAAGAATTAATAAAAATCTGTACAAGCTTGAAAAATGATTTCTCATTTTAAAAATAAACCACAAGACTATCGCATTTAAATGAAAGGAAATAAAATTAATGCACAATTGTAAGGAAAGCATATTTTATTATTTCTGTCATAATATTACTAACCGTTAAAAATAAGTCTTTTTATTTTCTGACATGAATTATTTTCTGTAGTCACTTTAGATAAACACGGACTATAAATATATATATAAATCGATTTATATACATATTTATAGTCCTAAACACATATACATATTTATAGTTATAAATATGATATTGATTTAATACACGCCTTCAAATATTAAATTAATTTATTATACTATCTCTTGTATTTTATTTATGGTAAGTACTGCTTTGCAACCTTTTTTTTTTCTTTTTAAAAAATAGAGATGCGAACTCGGAATACGTGTCACTTACTATTTCCAAACTAAACTAAACGCTCGTGCTATGAAAATAGGACTAACTTGCTGGTCTGGAGTGAGATTCGAACCCGCGACCTTTGGATCACGAGGCGAGAGTCCTAACTACAAGACCAACAAGCGACTCCCTTTCTTTTAACTCGTAGCGTCTGCTTGTCTGCCGAAAAAACTTTGGATCGATTTTTAACTCTTTTCCCATGATTTAATCGAGCTGAAACTTTGCAGGCAGACTCGTGGCGACGATAAAAATGATCTAACAAATTTTCGTTTAAAAATTTAATTATAGTATAATTTTGGATTTTTCGAAATTTTAACGGTTTTTTCATTGGAAACAATACAAATGAGAAAGGAGCCCGACGCGTAGAGAAGGCGTGAAACTAGTCTCACTCGAGCCATGGGTCCGATCAGATGGTTTAGCAGACGCCGTGCCCCCCTATACCAATTATTACGTTTTCAATATTCTATAAGTTTTAAGGATAATACCTAATATACATGTAATAGATTTTCCACATGCACAAGCCAGAGAAATATGTTGACAGAATATCAAATTGGAAACAATACAAATGAGAAAGGGAGTAAAATAAAAACTTTTTTTATGGGTTAGTTTTTTACTTAATTGACACACTTGACTGCTAATATTTCAAAGCAAACCTAGCAGTGACATAATAATAATTAACACATGACGCTCTCAATAAATTCGATTTACAAACTTTGTCAATCGTCAACGAAGTTCGCGGCAATTCGTGCGGGCAGAACGTTAACACTGATGACGCTCGAATTGCGAATGCGGCCACTTTGCTGAGCGATCGGCGAGCCTAACACACGTGTAGGCGAGCTGCCAAACAATGATTACTTAATACCCTTGCTTAGCTAAAATCGGTGCCAATCGTTGTCACGGGTGTGGGTTGTTGGGTTACCTTATATGCTCTTTATAGGTAAAACTTGAGAAAGTTTGATGGCGCACTAGGGGAAAATTTGCGGCACCCTATTCGGAAACATACATATTTGAATATTTATTTGACAATCACATCACGCGCAGATAACTGCGCATAAGGTTAAAGCGCGTAGTACAACTCCGACAGTAGGGCGCAGACAGCAGCGCGCAGAACAAAACAGCAGAATTAAAAATAATGATAAAATAAAAGTACAATAAAAGACCAAAAAAATCAATAATGGTGAAAATTTTATGGAGCAACCCATGAAAAGGTTTGTCTTCATAATGGAACACGTTCAAGAGAAAACTTGATTGAGAAACGATGAATTTCATCAAGAGAATGTAAGTTTTATTTTGTTGTAATATACACTCTCATTGTGCTAAAATGATTGATTCGAATATTTAAGAGACTTTTTTTATATTTTTACAATGCATTACATTTAATTATTATTTTCTTTATAGCTTGGTGAATCATTCTAAAATGAAATAAATGGGAATAAAAGTTCTCATTTACTTTTGCAATGCGCGTTATTGTTATCGGCGCGCATTTGCCTTGAGTATTAATTTGAATAAAAATCATACAGTCAGCAGAGTCGAGATATAGGCAATTGTAGTCGCTACAATATGACGAAATTTTTCTTTTTTTATCTAACATTACAATACTAAAAATTAATAATATTCGGGTTCATATTATTAAGAAAAATAAACATACTATATATGTATAATGATTTCAATTACGCTCATTTGGACATTGCTCAAAAAAGCACCATTAATTGAACTTCGTAATTATCAAAATATTAATTCATTTTATGAAACTGGTAAATAATAAATTTTAAAGACAAATTAAAAGGTATCTCTCAAATATAGAAAATTTGACAAGAAAAAAAACCGACGAGTAGTGCGAAATTTTTTAATGTTTATGAGAAACTATTGTCCCAGGTTTTTTCAAATTTTACCTAGGACACTTTTAGTTGAATCTTATCTGTCCGAATGAACATTAAATTTATACGAATATTTTTATTAGTTTATAATGATGTTGACATTTTATGTGTGAAATTTTTGGAGTTATATCTTGTTCCCAATAAAGATATTGTTGCTGAAAAATATAAAAATGAATAAATGGTATATTTTTTAAAGGGTAGCTAGTCGCCAATAATATTTAGTATTAGGTTACATCAGTTATTCATCATTCACGCTGTTCGTTTTTTGAGAAATTATTTCACGAAAATTGATTATTTTTCATTCGCATTCAATACGTTTGGATATAAGGAGTTCACGAACAAAGCCATATTCTGTGAGTAAATATTGCGTTCATTGCGTACTCGAAAAACTCGAAAAATAGCATACGGCGTAAAACAAAAATGGCCGCCATTTTAGAACCGGATACATATTTTTTTGAATGAGTGAACTCACTTACTAAATATAAGAGAATCCGTCCATAATTTTTTTTCTGAAATGATAAAGCAACCAATTATTTTTTCTGGATCACTGGGAATGGATTGACTGACACTCGTGAAAAGAGCGTTTTTGGGCATCTCTCAAAGAGATAGTGCGAACTGTCGCCAAACTAAAATGGGACCATGTCGGACAAGCAGCCAAGCTGACTGATGAACGTTGGAATAGGGTAATTTTGCAGTGGCATCCATGGCTGGAGAATCAAAGCCACCCACAATGCGTTGACGATGTTAAGTGGACTGATGGTTTACAAACAATATATTGCAAAAGAAGCGCACATCATGAAAGAAATGGATGCAGGCATGTTAAAGAAAAAGAAAAATAAGAATTAAATTATTTTATTTATATTTTGATACATATATTCGAGTAATATAGTAATAAAACATATTTAATCATATAGAATTTATTTTATATCATTGGTTTCGCTAATAAATATACAATGGTGTTAGGACAGTGCAATTTGCCATAGCGTTCCTAGACAATATTATATTAAATAATTTTTATTAAATATAATAAATTTTATATTAAATAATAATATAAAAATTTGGTTTCCACAGTTCTTTATTATTTTAGATTACTAAAATGATTTAAAGATTAAAGTATGCCTTGAAAGTGTAATTTTTTACAGCAAATTACGTTTTAAAAGCATACCTTAACCTTTAAATCATTATGTATTGACTCTAACTTATAAAATCGTTATAATATAATTTTGGTATGCATAATCTCAATCATTAATTATGTTTTGTTTCCAGGGTTACACAATATTCAGGGGTGCAGAGACAGGTTAGTGTCATCGCAATAAACAGAGGGATAAAACAATATACGAGCCGAGACCACCAAGATACCGCCATCGACTGCTTACAAATAAATATTAATATGCTATAAAGATCACAAGGAAACATTAAACAATCACGATATAATATTATATAACATCCTTACTTTACGATCTCCAAGCTTCTTGGAGTTTGGAATTTCATTTTCTCGGTTTTTATAGGTATATTATTAAATCCAGTACATTATCCCCGTATGAAGTTACGCAATCTGGCAACATTGTTATCTTTAAAAATATTATCAGATGGGTAAAATCAATTATGTATAATACGTTGTCAAGAAGTAATCTTCTGCCTATTAGAGGCTTCCGGAACCGGTTGATTTCTACACTATTCTTCGGTTTATAGTACCAGCCTAACTTTTTTTTATTCCAACTGTTGAACATTCTATTGACATTTTACCTTTGTTATCTGGCGGACTGCATATACTGTAGTCTTATTTATACAAATAGTTTGTACTTTTCATTGTGTTTCAACATGTCAGCATTAAAAAAAACGTAGATTTAAGATTCATTTCATTCCTATAAAGAATAAATTTTCTAAAATAGAAAAATTAAAAAAAGCTGAAACTTGTTATTTTCGTCCATTATCTCCCATACATGTGTTACGCGTAATTTAGATTAATAACTTTTTATCGAAGTAGGCAGGTTTTCAATTGTGGTATCACAAGTATAAGAATAGTTTAACCACATCACAAGACTGGTGATTCAGGGCAGAGTAGAAGGACCTCTTACTTGCTGGACAGTTCTGGTGAAGACTTCCATAAATAGATTAATTCAAAAATGCGCCAGAAATCTATATTCTAATATGATATGTACTATCTGCAAGTGTACCGATAGCTCGTCTGAAGATTACTGATAACCGCGACTGATCTGAAAAGAAGAAGAGAAAGAATAATTTTAAAAAAAATCAAACCCGAAAACTTCCGAAAAGAGTATATTAGGGATAGCCATCTCAAAAGGCGAAGAGTAATGAAATGAAATGTTGTATTTTAATACAAAAGGGAGAAATTGACAACTAAAATAAAACACATGCACAGAAAATATTTAGTGATCGCCAACCGCTGATCGAAAAGCTGAAGTATCATTGATCGGAATTAACGTTCAACTACTCCGATTGCCGGCCAGGATTTGAAACTTATGAAACTCCGTGTCATTTCGATTCTAATTCGTTTTCTTTTCTTTCTTTCTCAAAAATTTAAGCCTTTCGGAAATAGACGTGTCGAATTCCATGAAGTTTCCGAATTCTACAAAGCCGTGAGAGTTAAAGATTGGTCAAAAAGAGAAGTTCGCCGATGACCACAGCAAAGTGCAGCACACACTATTATTATTTACTTTTATATGCTGATGTTGTGAAGCAGGCATATCTATAATTGTTTAAAGACGTCCTTTTCACATTACTGTAACTCTTTAATTCAAGAAGGAGGCGTTCTCCAGCTTTAGCCATGATATTTGGATGAGAATTTTAATTTTTTAATACCTGAAACTTAAAATTTAATGTTAAGAGCATTATTAGAATACGAGTTATTTACAGCGCAAATTAATATTGTATTATGAAATAAAAAATCAGATATAAATCAATGGTACTGTGTGTAATCAATTAAAATAACGGTTTTACTATCACTACTTAGCAATGCCCGCTATTCAGGGTCGAGTCAGATGACCGGGGAAGCCAACCACGGCGAGGGGTCACGATCCTCTACAATTGATCAACGATGACGAAGAAGAAGCTATATTTAAAAGCAGATTATTTTAAATGTTGTGTTTGTTTACATTTTAATTTCGCCGTTCACAAATAAGGAATTATTTCTATAGAAACTTCATGATCCCAATGCTCGCTGGTTTAGTATTTATGGTTATATAGGCGCCTCAGGCATGCCTGCGGAGTCTACAAGGGTTGTGATTCACTATTACGACTGGCACAGTATGGTAACAGTAATAAAAACACTCGTTCAATCGGTTTTCTTTTGAGGTCTTCTAACCCCTTCGCCATCGTTTAACAAAAATATTTTTTAAATATTTATAAATTTATTTATTTATATGGCAACTAACTTTGTAGTAAAACAGGATCGTTTTTATTTCCAATAAACTTAACTTTTTACTACATCCACAAACTCTTCTTAAACAAATAAATATTGTGGGCATTATTGGCGTGTATACTCCTGATAATTGCCTTAGACAGTACCAATTAGAAACAGTTATTCATCTTTCTGTGAAAATAGTATATCTAAGTCAGATTGTTTTTTATAAATATGTGTCCGCTCTATGCGTATTGCTGTCAATAACAATTATGTAGATTGTATTCATGTGGCTGATTTTAAAATTTGTGAGTTACGCAATTAAATAAATTAATAATAAACTTACACGAAACTGAAGGGTTATTGAGTAAACCTTTCGTTCACCTTATGATTTCTCGATTATCTTAATCAAGCATAGCTCCGTTAATGTTCCTTGTTACATTAACAGATAATTAAATATATCAAATGTCAAGTTCGGCGCTCAAAGGCAGGCGAGTTTTATTTGCATATTGCAATGAACGGTCCGCTTTATTTAAATGGTTCGTTTGTAGAATGATTATGTGGTTATAATCATTTCATGTACATAGCATTCCAAAACTTTGTCATATTAAATATTTTCACGAGGAATTTAGTGCTTCTGGTCATTGAAAACGCTGTAATTCATAACGATATAATTAATAATCACTTAATTTTATTCTCTGCAGCTCTCCTCCTTCCTACCTCTCTTCAAGGCTATCTTAACAATCCTTACTCAATTCCTATAAGTTTTCTGGTATGTCTAGCAATATTTACTCCCTTTATATTACCTCGTGGCGTCTGCTTGCTTGCTTGCTTGCCGGCTTGCCGTCGAAAAAACTTTGGATCGATTTTTGACCCTTTACCCGTGATCCAATCGAGCTGAAACTTTGCAAGCAGATAATTATAGTATAATTTTGGATTTTTCAAATTTTTAATAGTTTTAAAATTGGAATCATTACAAAAGTTTGATTACTAGCAACGGCGGCCCGATAACGTCACGGAATATTTTCTAAATTTGAATTACTCCGTCGGTATACATAATATGTACTTCACTACGAATTTCGAAAATCTAAATTGACCGACGAATGTTTTCAGAATTTAATCATCAAAGCATGGAGTGTCTTATCAAAGCTCAAAATATCTGACATCTTAGAAATATATTAAATTACTGTAAGTTTAGTGTGCTGTTATATGTTTTAATTCGTCTTTAATTGTTGTTACATTTTACAAAGAAAGGGAGTATACTGAAAACGTGGTTTTTATGGGTTAGTTTTTATTTTACATGTGTGTTCTGGAAACACAATTACTGAATTTGTCCACTGCGGTATTATCATTTGAGAAAGACAAATTAGAGAAGTCTCATGGAGTCAAATCTATTTATATGAGAAACGTTTATGAAAGTCTTTTACACGATGGACTAGAGCTTACAAACTATTTGAGCTGGCTTAAGTGATTGTTCAACACAACGCAATGTTCTCCAATTCCATCGTAAAAATGTGGTTGTGCCATTACCAGCTGTGAATAATTGAATAATTTGATTTGCACACCTTGTTTCAAAATATGTGTGCTATATTTTTACTATCGCCATCTGTAGTTGAAAATTTGTTATTCCCATAAACCATTACAGATGTGACCGTTGGTAATGAGATATCTATATTTTTGATTGGAGTTCTTAAAGAAATACTCTTTATCTATAATATATATTGATTAATGATATCCCCCTGGGGATAAAATTCCGTATTGTGTTCTTGAAAATTTTGAATATACTCAAAATATTTTGAAAAAATAAATAAATAAAAATTTATGTATACGTTATAAATGATAATATTTACATCGATTGTGTTTGAACATTTAATAAAGAAGAATATAATTTTTATTTGAAACAACAGACTGAGATATCAGATTTTATTAGAATTGTGAATCATTCGATCAGTGAATCTATTTTTCGATCTTAAAAACACGGTTATCCTGCTAAACGAATTAACAGGAAGATGTTGATGTAAAATTTGACGTATTTCTCTAAAGTAATCTAAGTAAAAAGTAAAGTAACGATTATAATATCGCTAGTCACAAAAGTAACTAATAAGGTAATATAAACTCTGTATGGTGTTATTGATTATTCAACGTTTTCTTGTATTTATTAAATAGACTAAATTTTAATATTTTTAATGATTATGTTTAACACGTTACCAGGAAGATATTTGGAGAAGGTCCTTAACCTTGGCTCAGCTAGAGGATGCGGCCCCCGGGGACCAGTTGATCAGCTAATAAATGATATTGGTTAGCTGCGAATATAATGAACAAGCAGTCATGGATCAGAAAAGGTATATGGTAGATATAGAGCATGGCGTGGAAGTTGGTACGTAGCTGTCCAGATGAACTCTTTGAATGAAATACAAAACACGCCACAAAATAGTACATTATTGCTTGTGGTCATAGTTTGGAAGATGCTTTCAGAAGAAAACAACCAGAATCTGCATATTTGCAGAATGCAGATGCAGATAACGTTGTATTATGTGCTACAGTACTGCAGATAGAATCTTTTTTTTTTTAAATAGAGATGCGAACACGGAATTCGTGTCACATCAATATTCTTACTATTTTCAAATTAAGCTAAACGCTTGTGCTATGGAAATAGGACTAACTCGCTTATCTGGATTGAGATTCGAACCTGCGATCTTTGGATCACGAGGCGAGAGTCCTAACCACAAGACCAACAAGCTACTAAATTATGTATAGGGCGTCTATGAAATGTTGTGACTTAAGTGAATGTAGGAATTACACTTTTGTACTCTAATACTGCAAGGGCATATCGCTAGACTCTCATCCCCTATTATATATATTTAGATAGCAAATAAGCATTAATAAAATACATCATTAATTAAAATCGGATGCCCCGACCTATGTAAGCCACCAAGGACTGTGAAATAAAGTTATATGTGTGTTGGCTGCGTTTATGTTAAAAATACCGATTATCTTATACAGCCTGCAGAGCATAAATTAGCATTCATAGAAGATAAAAAATGGCATTTGAAAAAAAGAGCTACAAAGTTATTTAATCAAATAATAAAGATATAAACCGGAACAATAAATAGCTCTCTCTAATGTACCTATAGCTCTGTTCACAAAAAGTTTTGATAACCGCGGTAACAATATTTGAAGTAAGATATTTCTTTGTTTACTGCTGCGGATTCTGATAGAGTTATGCGGGCCATTTAAAATGAATGGAGGTTCATTAACAACCCGCTCCACTTAATACATTGTGTCTGAACTTTTACACCACGACTGCGGTGGCGCTTTCGTTAACATACGACCGCTCTTTGAGTCTCTACACACTCGCGCATGTTGCGGGCTTGGCCTTGTGTAGCGCGGGCTTAATTGTGCGCGCGCACGCACGAATTAACTCCTTTATTCGGATGAAGTAGCTCATTACTCGGATCATTTTAATCCCTTTTGTAATAATTCATTCACACCATCGTGCGAAAGTTCCCCGAGGTGTAAGCAGTGACGCTGTTACCCATCATCTTATTTTTGAAATGGATTATTTAACAGCCGCTGGTATAAAATTTTTCCACTCCCGAAATTCATTCTCACTCTCTGCGTTTCTCTCTCTTAGTCGACGAGTTCATAATTGCGCCTTATGGTCCATCTGCATCTACAACGCGAAATGCTTTTTTCTTCTGCTCGCTGGCCATGTGAAATCTATACGTATGCCTTATAGGATGACAACAATACTTAGTTTCCTGTTTCATTATAAAATTATTTATATATAGTAGGTATATTATAAAAAATTATTATATATAGTAAATTATAAAAAATAATTTTTTTTATATATAGTATACTATAAAAAAAATATGATACTGGTTACAAAAAATACAGAATATCAAAAATATACGAAATAGAACATAAATCATTGTGGAGAACAGGATTTAAAAAACAAATCATTTAAAATATTGTAAATATTTTTAGAGTTACTTATAAAACTTTAAAATGAAATAAAATATATTAAAATCATGATATACCATGGTATTGGCCATGGCATTGGCATTGTTGGAAAGATAATTTTATGCCATTATTTTGTAAAAATTGTTACGATACCACTATTTTCGAAACAAATTTGCTACGTTGTGTTCTTGCGTACGTACTCATGTATTCATGATAAAATGGCAAACCAAATTGAACACAAATCTGCCACTGGAAAAAGTGTCGCGAATAAAAAAAAACAACCGTTATGTATTTAATTTAATTTTAACGTTATTTGCCTTAAAAAAACACTCCGTATAAAAAAATTATCCTTCACTTCATAATTTCTCTTATACGTCCTTTGTATTTAAGTACGTTTTTTTATATAATACCTAAAAAAATCAAGCTTCTAGGTCCGTGGCTTTGAGCGTAGTGGATAATGTAGCTCCGAGATGACGGTGACACTAATAATGACAGATGAATTTCAAAGTTATGTCGTCGGTATGAGTGATGTCAAGTACTGACATTGATTACTAACCATCAATGTCAAAAAATGACATCGTCATTGACAACTTACCGACTGAAAACTTTACACCCATTACCAATCTGTACCTGCATCGAAGGCTTCTATTCTTAGAAAATAAATAGTTTTATTTATTATAAATGTAAAAATGCTTTTCAAACCGAATGATAATTTTTTCATAAAACAACATTTCAATTCAATTAAATAAGGGCATCATAAAAAAACGTGTATAAAAAAGGTTATTTCGATGAAAATTAATAGTTGGACGAAGTAAAAAGTTTGCAAAAGCAACTGTTCGTGGCCACTGCTTAAACAAGGCAAGATGTCATCGATATCCATTGCAGTCCAGCCTTAGAGTATACTCTAAGCGGCCAGCACTTTTTTTACACAGTATATCTGTTTTTCTAGCTTTGACTGAGACGACCTACAAGGCGCTTTCCTTCTGATGCTATTGGGGCATTGGCAATCCGACTATTGACCTGGTCAACTAACATGACGTTTCTCTTTTAAAAAAATCAAATACGAGGCATATGTTAAGAGTAATATCACCCCTGAAAGATTCTTGGTATCTTTCAGGGGATCCGAAATAAAACACACTTCAAAGACAACAAATTAAAATGAAAAAGGTTTACATTTTGCACTACCTGAAATAAATATAATTTCAAAAGTATAATAAAGATAAAAACTCTAAATTATATACAAGTTTGCCGATGGCAAGATAAAAGGGAAGGACTTTGGAAAACCACCAATTTCAAATTGATTAATTCCAGATAAATTCACCAAGACTAAACATAGCAATCACCACTCATTTCAAATGGATTAAAATTACTTTACAATGACCACAACACATATGAACATTAACAGATTGCAACGATTGAACGCCATACTCTTCTATCCTGGCACACCACTTTTGCTTCTGCCACATTTATACATATTCTCGTACAAGTTCTACGGTTGTTGCGGCTTTTAACGGGGCCATCCTCAAACACTTGTTGTATCTGGTCATGCCAGGTCTTTCGCGGACGCCCTCTATTCCTGTTGCCTTCAACACTCACCTCATATATTTTCTTAACCATTCTTTCCTCGTTCATACGTTCCACATGACAAAACCATCTCAGCACTCCTTTCTTTATTCTATCTACCACACTACAGCCAGCATTGCATTCACGTCTAATTTGTTCATTCCTTACTCTATCGACCGAAGATTTTCCACACAAGCATCTTAGTGACCGCATTTCTACCGCATTCAGTCTACTTTCATTCCAATTCATTCTACTTACAGTCTATACAGTACATAATACAGTCTACTTTCATTCCAATTCGTTTGCCAATTCCAGGCTTCACTTCCATACATTAGGGTTGGCATTAGAACGCTATTATGTACCGCTAGTCTTGCTTCCTTTGACAGATTCTTATTGGCCATAATTGCATTTAGAGCACCATTAACTTTGTTTCCCGCAGTCACTCTCCTTTCGATATCATTCTCAGCCTTATCGTCTCTACTAAACATACTTCCCAAATACACAAACTTGTTCACTTGTTCTAAGCATTCATTGTTTACAATTACATCACACTTAGTCACTCTTTCATCTCTCTCGAATACCATCACCTTGGCACCTTTTGTAATATCAAACCGTGATGTGAATGCCCCATTAATTCTCACGCAAACTACTTCCTTCGTACAGGGATGCCATTGCCTGTATGATCCTGTATATCTTCACCCCGTATTCAGACAAAACCTTCCATAACTTTCGTCTTATCACTCTGTCGTACGCTTTTTAGAAATCCACAAAGGCAACAAAAAGTATTTGGTTCTTTGCCAAAAACTTTTCCGTCATCTGGCTCAGTGGGAAAATCTGGTCCATGAATCCTCTTCCACTCACGAACGCTCCTTGTACATTCCACACTTTTTCTTTCGTTGTCAACCTCACTCTTTCTATCAAAATGCGTAGTCCATTCGCGACCCTGTGTATATAGGCATGATAACAGCTCTTTTCCAAATGTAGCTGCCCTCTAAATATTTGTTGAAGAATCTATGAAGCCGCATGAGTATTACTAGACCACCACTCTTAATGTACTCGGCAGCAACATTTTCATAAACCACAGCCTTGCAATTCTTCATGTGCTTCAATGCCCTTTTGATTTCTTCCACAATTATCTCATTCACACTGTCGTCAACATTCATACATCCGTTGGACGCCTCAAAGGAATCATCACTCATATTCCTATTACTCTCATACATTTCTTCAAAAAATTCCTTCCATCTATCTTTTATTTCGTATTCGTTTCTAAGCATCTTTCCATTCGTTGACATTATAGCATTCACACTACCTCTTTTCGTGTCAGTTCGAGACTTTCCAAAAGACCTTGATATTCTCTTGAAAGTTCTGAGTCAATTTAAGTCCCTCGTCCTTCCTCAAACGCTCTTTTCTTTCATTTACTGCGTGCTTTACTTTTCTCTTACATACATCGTACAAATCCTTTGCTAGAGTACATCCATTCACATCTCCATTCTTCATTGCCAAGAGGTCACACTACGCTTTTTTCTTCTCATTTACAAGATTTCTAATCTCATCATCCCACCATGCATCTCCTTTCTTCTTTCCTTGGACGGTCACACCGCACACTTCTTTGGCTGACACATACAAACTCTCTTGATGAACATGCACTATCAGTATCGAGCTCTTCCATATCCTTTCTATTTAACCTTTTGGCGGTTTTCCTTACAAATTTTTCCCTGGTATCCTTCTCTTGCAATCTTTTGATTTTGACCCTAGTCGGGGCTACCACTATTTTTCTCTTAGATCGCCACCCATGAAACAGATTCACGAGAAAGAATTCACAGAAAGTGATCCTATTCAATTTCAGTGCCCCGAAACACCCTGGTGTCAACAGTAGCGGACCTCAATCTAGAGTCACCTACAATGTAATCAATCATTGATCTCTCGTTTCCTCTTTCCCACGTATATTGGTGCATTCCTTTGTGTTCAAAAAAAGTATTGGATACAAAAAGGTTCCATTCCAAACATACTTCAAGCAAACTATCGCCATTTCCATTCGTCCTTCTATCAGACTCGAAGCCATCTCTTCGAGTTCCAACCCACCCATTCAAATCTCCAGCCAAAATTAATCTTTCGCTGTCGCTTTTCATGTCTATGACATCTCTTACACTCGTCCAAAACTCATCTTTCACCTCGTCTTTATCTGAGTTTACAGGGGCATAACCTACAATAAGAAACAAACCAGTGATCCCAATTTTGAAACGGATCCACATGAGCCTGGCACTAATGAACCCATATTCTTTCATACATTCGAACATCCTGGCATATATTCAACATATTTATCGCGTACACAACGATATTATTGGAATAGATATTGAATAATGTTAACAGCTTTAAAAATAGAAGAAGATTGTACTCAAATACAAGAAGGATAAGGTCCAGCGGGATGTAGGATAATCATAAACAAGATAAGCAACATAAACAAAGGCGTAAGGCAGTACATAATATTGTAGTAAGTTAGAAACTACCCCGTAAGTTAGAAGTTAGTTGAGGGATGCCTGTTTTGAAGTCCTTACGTTTGATTAACTTTTGCGAAAGTGCTTTATATGTACTCGAGTTTCATGTTTGCTTATAATATTATTATAATATTTTTATTTATATTTATTATTTTATTTATGTATTCTTCTTAATTATATAATATTGTATTTAAATGCTTTAAATGCTTTAAAAAGTAATAGAGATATTTTAACACAATAAAATAATTTGTATGATGTTACAAATAAATACAAAATATAAAATAATTAGTGCATAACAGGAAATAAGTTGTGGTTAAATAAAGGGAATGAAAAAGCTGGACGCCGGTCGCGCTAATGATTATTACAATACGCATATGAAACAGGTTTTAAGATTTAAAAACGTAGAACTTCCAAAAATTTGATAGACGTAGTTTTTATTATGGGTGGAAATGGTGAACGTTACATGAAAAGTGATCACGTCAGCCAGCCGTACGATAGGTCATATGTAGAGTCTCCAAATATTCGTGATTCCAACTATTCGAATATTCGAATATATTCGTAAAATTTTTAAGAAAGGAATAATTTACTTCGGATGATAAATACAGATAAATACATTCTATATATTTAAAAAAAAACATAATAATTGTAGAGAATTTATTTATTTTAATTTTTTTAAATAAATGTTATAAAAAAACAGCAAAAAATATATTGAAAAATAATGTTGAATTTAGAAATACAAATTAAAAAAAAAAAAACATAAAAAATATATATTTATATTTTGTAAATATACATATATAAAAACAATAAAAAAATAGATACATACGAGTCAGTTTTCTCTCGATAACTGACAAAATTTTAGATATGTTTATATTAGTTCATATCTCACACCCCACGTGCAAGTTTTTAAAAACTAATTTGTATATAACTTCTTGTTTGTCGGCTCAAGTATTTATGAAAAAGCCGTAACCGTAAGTGCTTATTGTAATAAAACTATAAAGATAAGCATGACTCAAAAAAAGGAAAATGCAAAAGACGTCCGACAATTTACGGCTTTAATCTTCGGCAATTTAATCTTTGATGTCCGACTTCTTTATACAGTCCATAGCGATATACCTTGCTAATAACTTTCTGGGTTCGTAACCCTTGTTCTTCCATACCTACTTTGTAATATAATTTAAAGTATATAATTTCGTCTCTGTGAGACATCTATAATATATCTTGAAATAAGTTGTCGTATATTGTACATGTTATTGTCCTTAGTGGTCCATGGCCTCTCATACCGAGGGTTCAGGGTTCAATTCCCGGTTCTAAGTTCTGGTGCCAACTAAAATGTACGAAAGTGAAGTCTGGAATTGGTAAAAAAAATAAAGAAATTAAACTGAATGTAGTGGAAATGCGGTCGCTTAGAAGTATATGTGGAAATGCTTTGTATAATAGAGTAAAGAATGAACGAATAAAGTGAATGGAATGCTGGCTGTAGCGTAGTAGATCGAATGATGAAACTTTTACCCCATATTAAAATATTCATATTTTTATTTTCAAATCCTCCACGTGCATAATATAATATCCCGTAATCCGTTATGCCCTGTTAAGGTCTTATTCTCACGGTCCAAGTTGCAGCAACAAGTAAGCGGATAAGAAGGTACCTACATTACTTACGCATATTCAAGTCCAGCACTAACACTAACACACGGTTGGTACTGCGAACTGTCCGTTTCCGCTTTGGTTTCCCGCGCGGCTGCCAGCGGCGGCCAAACCGCCCCACTATATTAATTAGTCGAGGCGCGAACCTTGGCCACTCCGCGAATACGGCGGAGTTACAATCTTCGCAGTCTGCTTTTGAAGCTGCGGATGCGATAATTCATCTTTAATATCGATATAAACTTGAAGTATTTCGCGTCTATTTTTCTCCATGTCATTTCGGTCTAGATGGTTTGAAGCTTAAATGTGTTTTACCCTTTTTGATCGGATATCATTTCAGGTCTGTTACCGGCATTCAAATTGGCTATCGTTTAAAATAATCGAGGTTTAGGTATTATAGCACCTACCTATGGGAAGGCTCGTGTGTTCATTAAATCAATGTAGAGATTGTTCATTCATACCGAGGAGAAGCCGCTGGGAGCAAGTATAAGTAGGTACAACAAACATTAACACAATAGGGCGCGGGCAAGGTCAGGGTGCGTGACAGAGTTCAGGACTATCCGCTAATGTGACGGATGCTCTTCGCAATGCAATCGGCAGAACATCTGCATTATGGAAGGTCATTCGCTTTTTGAACCTTCAAAAATTATTTATTTCCAGGCGATTACTAGTCAGCTGTTTAGCTGAGATACGGAGCCGCGGTGAGTGGTGAAATGCTTGTGGGGAGCTCTGTAGGACCTCCAGCCACTTAGATTTACATGATGATATTGACTTTTTTGTATAATTTTGAAACGGTACTTTTATGCGCAACTACCACTAACCAAAAAAATATTTTTAGTGTTAAGATATTTGACAGGTAACCAATAGAGTATAGTACATCGTCGTCACTATCGGCTATTTCTCGAACCCGAGAAAGACTGTGACCCTCACGATTGCGAGTACTCAAATGACCGAAGGTTTCAAACTTTTCACAATTCTGGGTCATGGGAAAGCAGTACTGCGTGATTACTTATAGACGACGATAGATATAACTTTAGATATATCAAAAAACTATTATCTAAAATTATAAATACACAGTTTGTTGTATTTTGAAAATATTATTCCACCGTTAATATATCCTGTAAAATTATTTTTTATTTAAGGAAGACCATATCTTATAATTTTTATAAATATAAATACTATATAACTAGAGCATAAGTATATAATACTTAACATGTTACGTACCTTAATACTACGTTCACGATTTCATACAAAATCATGATAACCACATAAAGATTGATTGACCACTTTAACAGTATCCGGTAGAGTTTAAGTTATCCCTGACGAAATATTTGTCACGTTATTCAATTAGTGAGGGAACCTGCAATCTAGAATTATCCTATGCCATCACATAAACACGCGACGGCCTCAATTAAATCAATCTCGGTCCATGCTCCGCTCTAGGATTCCACCCTTGAAAAGGCTTCGTTATCAAATTCTTGTTGATTTAACAACATGCAAATTGTTTTCTCCCGCAGTTACTGGTCCATGTATCAATCTCTGTCTGAGAGTGAAATAATATGCAAACAGTTGGACGCCAGTTGGCATTTCTCTGATCTCCGTAGTCTAATTTGTTTTTAACGACGGCGGCATTTTTTGTTCTTTCAATCATCGTCAGAAATAATTGTCATTTTTTTGACGCAATTGGAAAACATTTTAAAACCGTTATTGCGACTTCAATCCTTTGAGGAGATGTAGAGCATAATTTCTCAAAAGTTCGAAAGGAAATGTCAAATAAATGTTTATTATAAGATTATGAATACGCGGCGAAACCCAACAGCCTAAATTGATTTTAATGGTATTTAATATTTTATAAATCTGCAGAATATAATATTTAAATATAATATTTGCGAGACTCTTTTATATATGGACCTACATTGTTTAATAAACATACCATATGCAAGTATATTTTAAATAAGATGATTGTTTAATCATCTGGTACTTTGTCTCATGTTTGGATATGAAAGAACCTTGCTTTTTGGACATTCCATTTTTTAATCAATTAGATTTACGTATCCAACCTACGTAGGTACTTACTTTACATGTGTACCTGATTTAACTCATTAGACGATGGTAAGATACTTTTTAAGAAAGTGTTTTTTGCAAATTTGTAAATATTTTTTTTTTCTCATAATTGATAGGCTAGTAAGTTATAATTATATTACGTAATTGAAAGTGTAATTGTACTACTTATAATCAAAATGGTGACAATATACAAATATATTTATGTGTTATAATAGCGTAGTTTATTTTGTAACCTCTGATATTGATATTTTTAAGAAATTCGTAATTGTAACTAGTTATTTGGTTAACTGTTACAAATATTATATAAGTCTTCAAAATTACCTATAGTTTTCCAATTCCTTATAATAATTACAAACAACAGATTAAACAAGTAGGTACATCATTATTTGATTAGGCGGTAAGCAAAAAGCAGGGTAGGTAATCCTAATATTGTGGACGCATTGAAAAAATAAACTATGTGTATGTGAAAGAAAAAGAATACATACAATTTAAAAATAACACTGAATCTTACACGGCCAAGAGCCATAATGAAGACACAATGTATTGTGCAAATTGTTGATCTACAGTTAACATTTTAAATTTCAAAATGAAATCTTATAATTAAATCTCTTGCACACTCAGATTATTCGACGATGTAATACAGGTTTCAACGCTTATTTAAATCCTTAAGATTAAATATAATGAAGCAAAAATGTCTTATTTACGTTTAATCTGTGTCTAAATTAAATTAAATATTTATCAAATTATATATATTTATCAAATTATATATATCAAATAAAATAATTTTCAATACAAAATAATTAATTAGGTATATAACTTAGTTTAGTTTAGTTAAGTTAGTTAGATAAAGAATTAGACATACTATACGCGTAGGTACACCTAAAGACCGATCCTTGTGTTGTAACAGCGAAATTGTTAAATGAAAGAGGAAAGCTGAATGCACTGAATGCACTTATTAATAAAAACAAAACACCTAGATATTTTGTTTTTATAAATTATGCAGATTCGAGAAATTTTTATTTATAATTTTGACTTTTGAATTTACAACCAAATCGATAGATACGTCATGGACATGCTTATTAGATGTGTTTGGCATACGTACCTATATAAAAAATATCTCATTCTAACGAACGGTTACTATTCACGATCCATAATTAAAATGCCTTCAAGATGTACCTAATAAATTTATTATTTTGATTACCAAGTACACTTTTAAAACGGGTCTATTTTTTACTTAGGAATTAAATAAGCGGAATTCAAATCATTACTATCCACGGTTCGCGAATAATTTTTTTCTCATACATTTATGTTTCATATTTCCTCAATTATTAAGGATTAATAAAAAGAGTCTATCGAACGTTTATTGAAGAAAAAAGCAAATTATTTATAATATAATAACTACAAATAGAATAATGAAAAGTACTTACAAAGATAGTGTGGATACATGGAGTGTACGGTGAAAGGATTATCGAAAGTAAAAATAATCCGATTGAAATATAATATCAGAAGAAAGTGTGTAACGAAGAGTTTGAATATGGGTAGAAATAAAATATGTGCGATAGTAATACATGATCTTCTATAATATTCTTCATGATCTCTTTATTCTTCAGAATAATTAAGATTAATTATTTTTCTCGTAAGTAACTACATATGTAATTTATTTATTATTTTGTAGGTAGCATTCTTAGAGCATTCTTGGGTTATGATGTATGATGTCGGTGATTTAGTTTCTAGTGTATTGGTGATTGATCACGGACTTACAATAATCAATAATCGCATCAACCACAAAATCACAGACCGTTTCAATGCTCGTTGTTATATTCACTTACAACATTATAGCACCCTGAATGATGTTCCAATCAATAAGAAAATCTTTGGTTAAAGGGTTGTAGAATAGTCTTGGAGATCTTATTGATTATAAAATCTTTAAAGCATAATAATATTACCCACCTAGTGTGTATAAATGTGGTTCTTCGTGCTACAAGCTTACAGATATGGAGCAATTGTTTGTGATGAAGTACTGAAAGAAACCTTAAAGATCCGACGACTGATTATAGACCACGATCATATCAGTAAAATCCAAATATCAGGTTATTCGCAACAAGTGTTGACCATAAACAGCCTGCGTGTCCTTAAGGAGAAATTCAAACCATAAACAGTTGTTAAAAATTTAATTTATATTCGAACAAGATGGTGGGTATCAGATTTCTGAAAATGGTGGGGCTAGCCAGAACCTTATTAACATCTCCAGAGAAGGCCTACTTATCTTCATCACATATGAGGTGTTAATATGAAAGCCTGGTTCTGCTACTACGCTTGCCTTATTAACTGATCAGAATATTATGTATTTTTAATTAAGATTTGATGCATTTTTGTAGATAGTTATTATTTGTGTTGGGTTAAAATCAACAGAGATGTGTTAATTTAACTTGTTATCGCTAAAACCAATCCCATGTTTGAGTTGAGAGTTTAATTAGTAAATCAGGAATTTATTTATTATACAATTAAGTCATTAATTATATGTGTGTTTAGTACTTTTACCGAATATCTCACTATCCATCAGCACTAGTAATATTATTTATTAATACTGGGTATCGTTATTACCATACTTGATGAAAATACATTTAAATATTGCACTCAAAGATGTATTATCTCATCCTATCAGTAACATAATTTGTTAAGCATAAGCGATAGTCAGATTGCGATGTTCTATTTACAGAAAAATCAGTTATCTTCAGAATACACGCCATTTTTTAAAAAATATCATTAAGATAGATATTAAATATACTATTAAAATAATATTAAAGTTTTTTGACAGAAACATTACAAAAGTCTTTTAATTTCTGTATAGACCTAAAGAGAATATTTTGATTCGACCATGCGAGTATACTATAGTGTCTAAAAAGCGTCAAAATACAGGATCGATATCCGATATGTCCGATATATATATATATGACACTGGGTAAAATGTACAATCACCATGGTAACGAGTATTTCGCAAATTGTTGGTCGCATATTTATTTGAGATTACTCTGTTTTTTTTAACGAAATTTTAACGAGTTAAGTAAGACGATTTTCATTGTGAGTCAAAATATTGTTAATATACAATTAAGAAAGTTACGGTTTTAAATAATATTTCTTTTTTTTTCAATACTCTCGAAAGATATTGGTACATAATGAAGACCAAACAATAGACATTTTTCGTTTATTATTCTGCAGTCATTCACTGCCCAATTGTTCAAAAAAGTACAAACGCCACTTCTAAAAATCGTCAATTGTCCGTTTCATTGATAGCATGTTTTGCTGCCGGACCAATAAAATTTTGGCACGTTTGTCAAATTGGAGCGACCAATTATTGTACTCCGCGTTCTAATGTTTTATCTAAAATGGCGGAACATGACATACAAGTAAAGGCGAGAGTATATTTTATACTCTGCTGGATTTACAAAAATCTTTGAAATTAAATTTCCTATTTCCTTAAACGATTAATATGTATAGAGCAAGGTGCTGGACATTATTTTTTCAACATCTATAGATATAAATTCATAGAGTAAATGTACATTCTCTATTTCTACAGTCCCACAACGTTTGACCGTCCTAAACTAAATCTCGCGTAGATTCTCTCTAAAATGCTCAAAAGCACACATCTTCCCTTCTCCTGGCCTTCCCTACCCATAACACGATATAATGTGTATTATATGGTATACCATTCATTACAAATTTTGCTCAATTGCGATTTAGGATTCTGAAGAAAACATCCCCTATCCCACTAAATATACCCCTACCGGATATAAGCTGCAAGTCGATCAATGTACTACCAATGTCTTTCATCATCATCACATCATCACTGGCTCTACAATCCCTGGTAGGCCTTGGCCTCTTCAAGACTCACCAGGGGGCCAGCTCTCTCTAGTTCTGGAACTCCAAGGCAGACGTATGTCTTTGAATACGTCATTACTCCTCCTTCGTTTTAGATTTCCTAAGCTTCTTAGCGCTGTTGGTCTTGTATTCAGCTGAAATTTCGGAGTTTGTTATTCTCTCCACATGAACCAACCACCAAAGTCTTCCCAATTTTATAGTATATATCAGTATAGAGCTCATTGTTGTAGCACCTGCGCCGGAACCGGTGTAAATATATACCTGTAACTGTCCTTACTGATTAAAAATATTTCGCACTAGTGAGTCTATTTCAAAATATAAATAAACTGGGTGAAATACTAATATTTGTGAGCTTGAAGTCGAGTAATTGATCAATTATGAATATGTCACTTTATGCAATACCTACTAAGTGAAAGCGTGTAAATAATGGTAGGAATAAATCATATTTTAAAATCAATAATATTGGGAAGTAAGTATCCATCTAAGTAGAACATACTAAAAACATTTAATACATTTTAAGAACGTAACATCCAGATATTAATATTTTTTCTTCTTCCAGCTTACCTGTGTCACTTTTTTTCCATAATGTCGCCACATCTAATATCCATAATACCAATTTTTTTTTGTAACTTTGTAATATTTTTATTTTTAAAAATGAACTTAGATAAAGTCTGGCCTAAGGCCTACTACCGATTATTTTGATTCCATAAATATTTTACATATCGTTTGTCTATTTGTAGTATTTGTCTCTACTGACAATATAGGTATACTTTATATTAATTGTGAAAATTTATCTATTTGTCGTGTCAATTTGTCTTTCGTTTTAATTAACATGAATATTATTAATTTGGTCGAGTGTCAGCTCGGCGTTAGCGTTACGTGGTGGCGCTCCTGCGCTCCGCGGACGCCCATACCGATGATCAGCCTCCTTCATAGAGTCCGTCTCATTGAAATTCAGCGGGCGGGCGGTGTGTTCGTGACCGCACGCACACCAACACGTATGACAGTATTTTTTCCATGTCAGATATGACGGGAACATCGGTTTTAATGTCCGCCCGACTCCGCTGTACTCCCAATTAATATTTCGTCCCCGTGCCGCGCGACAGGATCGCAGCAATTAGTGGGGTAGCTCGCGAGTTCTGGACATTCTTCCAGAACGTGCCAAGAAGTGGGTGCGCCGCGGTAATTGTATGTAATTATCCTGGTAATCGATCCAGTGATCATTGATCACGAAGCTTATCGCGTATTAATAATTCAAAATTGGACCCAACATATAATTCAGGCGGAAGAAAGCGGATGGAACAATCAAGGATATGCATCGTCAATAGTAGTACTGTCTAATATTCCTGGTCCAATTAAGGACAAAAATTAAAACACTAAAATAACCCATTTTAGATATTGAACACATTTATTATATATTATGCATTAATTATTTTGATAAATGAGATTATCAAACTGTCTATTTTAGCAAACGAAGATTTTGTAAGTAGAAAAAACTCTTGAACGATGTTCTTTAGCAGATTATTCTGTCAAAAATTTCTAGGTGAACTCGATTTTTTTCGGCTGACAACTTCAATTCCATCATCAGCTAATGTGCTTTCAAATTATCATTTGACTATCAAAAAATAAGACATGGCGCCATGTAGTTTATTCCACATTCGATTTTTCAAACTTTGCAAGCTTTCGAAAAGGAATGTTTAATGCTTGTCAAATAATTTCTGATTCATTTGCTATCTTACTTGCAACATTCTTTTTTCCTATTTTTCGATGAAATAAAAGAGGAAATGAAAATAATACTCTCTAGAATCCAAATATCAGGTGAAGCTGGATATTAAAGGCAGTTCTTTGTAAAAACAAAGTATGTATCGTTTTTGACACTATAAAAAAATAAGATTATATTCTGTTACTGATGCGTCGATGTTCAAAATGCGGAAAATCAAACTGAATCGACATCGCTATTTTAATTATTGTGAAACGATTGAGAAATCCATGTCAGGTGAAAGTCCAGATACCAGGGAACTTACAAAAATAACAGTTTTGGGGTCGTATGCGAATTTAAGTAAAATGCGGTACAGAATAATACAATCGCGAATATGCCCATTAAAATTCTACATTTCGTCATTTAGATTATTCCTTGTAGTCCTACAACTTTTTTTTATGTGTAAGTCGTGAATGATTTTGAAAAATATTATTATACTTCGTATTTTCTAGTTTGATAAAAGACTGACAAATTAATGTTATTTTTCTGAACGGCGCACCGTGCCACGGCGGTGCTGTGAATAAAATATGAACTGAAACCGATTTCTGATTTAATACAATGAAACATTTTTTAAAAGGTCGATCGTAAAAAAAATGGCAGTATATATGTAGGTTGGTAAGTGTTAAACATCAAATTTCAATTGATCCCTACAGGGGACAAATTAGAGTCTTATGAACTTCGATTACAATTATTATTTATTTTGAGGGAAAAAATATTTTTGGCAGTGTACCTATATCATTTTCCAACTCCTTTTTGGTCACTATAATATTTCGATACATATATAACATAGACAGATTTTAATTTGACGAATTTTATAAACCCAAAATAATATATGATACGGTCAAAACACGTAAGCAAGCGTTACCAAGAAAAATTTTGAAACGTGCATGTATGAAATCGATTTTTAGATGATTAATCCATTTTCAGATATTTTATTATACTCGTACAATGACATAAGACAAAATATATTAGATTTAAAATACATTTTATTCTAAAAGAAGACATATTCGTATTCATCATAATAAAAAGAACTTACTCGTATTCTTTAATAATAAAATCAATTCACGATCTAGCTAGAATATAACCTAACCTAATCTAGTCTCTGAAAATAATTAAATCATAATCGTATTTATTTTTAACACTATGTTTTATATTATAATTTTTTTTTGTCGTCACATGTTCGACCAAGCTAATTAAGCTTGTTGAAATAACATAGGAAAATAATTGATTATAATGAATAATTGATTATAATAAGATTATAATGAAAATAATTGATGAAATGAGATTTTTGATTATTTTTTTTTACATTGGAACCTTCTGTATATCTTTGCGGAAAAGAAAACACATGTTTTTGAGTAAAAAATACAATACTTTATAGTTTGGGCAGTCAAAATAAATTACGAATAAGAATTTGTTGAATGATAATTTTCAATTTCACTATCGACTCTCGCAGATCGGAGACGGACGTTATTTATTGTGTCATACGTCCCTGATGGGAGATGATTCACCGAATACTTAGTTAAGAGAACAAAAAAATTTTCAAATATATTTGACTTTAGAAATTTTATTTATAATTAAAGATATACATTTAAAGAAGATTTTTTTTAATTTTTACAATTGTAAAGGTAGGTATAGTACATGCGTAGTCATTTAAAGAAAAATGTTTCGAAAAAATATTACTATCTTTTATCATGCTTCTATATTTTGAAAATATTTTATAATGTAAACTTTATTAATTTAACTAGATGTACAACTATCTATACATCTAGATACTTTAAAAAATGACAGTATATAACTTTAAAATAATAATACGATAATGCACTAATTATTGTAATAAAATCATATAACAGAAACAATTCTGCGCTAACTGAAGAAGTACGAAATCTTTTCTCAAAAATTAATTCCTAATGTCACCTTCGTTCATCATTGATTATTTCAATACAAAAAGTCTGGATAATATATTTCCACAAACAGGATAGCGATAAAGCATTTTGGGAAGAAACTGTGTTCTCATACATGTCTAAATCCAATGGACCAAACATCTCAATCAGAATACACTTGATGGCCACCTCTGATGAAGGCATTTTATAAATCAATAGATTTGGGGATAAGGGGATGAAAAGTCATTTTTACTATTAAATTCTTATATTTTAAATAATAATGTGTATACTTGAAACCAAAAAATAAAATAAAATCAAATTATAATACAACATCTGTTAAGCATGATCAATTATTAATTACGAAATAAAGACATATTATTATTAGTATTATAATTTCAATTACATGATCTTTTTAATATAATCAATTTAAAGTAATTTATTATTTTATGTACAATCTACTGCATTTTGGTATGCCCTAAATAAAATGTTTTAACAGACAGACAAGTTTTCATTATTTTTTACAAAGTTCTATGTAAGCACTGTAACATATCAAGTCTTACTTAATACTAGCCGTAAACTCGTGAAAAATCACGGGACATAATGATAATTAATAACGATCCTTGCGTGTAATTTGAGCCGCGCATTGACTGACGTGTCACAATCGGGCGCCCGGGTCTCATTAGCGGGTAGTCATAATTGGTGTTGTTGTTGTAATTCCAGTCCAGTAAAGGTACAATTTAGAATGTTTAACAAGTACATTTTAATAGTAAGGTTAATATTTGTTTAAAAATACTTATAATCTTAACTTATTAATTACTATGATTATTAAATAAATATTACAAAAATTGCGAGAAATTGTGTTAACTCTAATGTGTTGATATGTAAAAAATATAATATTATGTAATATATTCTTACACTGCATAAGCAGATTTATAAGACGGCTTAATAATATATATAACAAGTAATTTTCCCGCAGGTGTAGGCAGAAAGGATGGAAAGTCAGATTCTTTTATTTTGACACAAAACTCATCTCATTCACATTCATGCATCTTTTTATACAAGCTCGTCGATTAATGAGGCTTCTAACATGACAAATTCTCTATTTCAGGTGCCAACAACACTCTTGCCATTTTGGTAATTTTCTCTCCTCGCTCATTCTTTTTTTATCCTATTAAAAATACCGACCCGAAATATACCTGCTTTGGAAAAATAAAGGATTTCTTTCATTGTATTATTAAATGATTATATCATTTAAGATATTCCTCAAAATATTGTTTGATCATTTTTACATAGTTTAACCTATAAATAATCCCAGTCCGCAATGATCAAAATAAACTCAAACACGCTGACCCTGTCGTCTCACGTGCCCCGGCGCCCCCTCGAAATGTATTCCCACCACGTCGCGCCCGATACTTCTAACACAGCTTGACGTGTTGCGATACCGGACGACTTTTTCCCCGGAATAGGCCCGTATCACGGCGAGATCCTCGTCTATTACCATACAAGTTGTGTGTTCGTCTATTCTACGATAAGATTAAACCGCCAAAGGAATACACGCCGGATTGTTTGTAAATGTCCCCGATGGGCTCCGATCCATCTTCATCAATGGGAGTAGTTTTTGTTCCATCTAAAACTTTTACTAATTTATGCCCCAAACATTGAGTTCAGTGAAACGCGTTAATTTTGTATGATTTTTTATATATGTTTGAATGTCCGGTTATCTATATCGTGTAAATTAAAATATTATATTATTCGTTAGTAATTTATTTGAGTAAATCTTCAACTTAACAGACCTCGATTTGAGGGACAAAATTTCCGGTGCGTCTGTTATGTGTGTACAACAAAATCTTGTGAATTTTGAAACGCTTTTAAACAACTTTCTTAAAATTCTTTAATTTATGAATTCAGCAATATTAAACAAAATTTTGTAGATATATGCATATTTTATAAAAAAACATTACAGAATTTTTTCAGATTTAAATAAAAATTAAATATTTACAACTCTATTCTAACTATTTAAATTAAAATGTTACTGCTAGTAAATAATGTTCGTGAAATTAATTTTTTATATACCTAACTAAATTTACACTTACAGAAACTTATCTATGTAAGTTTAAGATAAACCCTTCCCCAAATTAGTCCACTATATCTAGATTTTACTGTATTTAAGTACCCTGTGTATTTAAAAATTTTCATACATTAAATAACGTATTTATTGACGTATAATTTATACATTAAAACTTATTTCATCAAATGTGGGGTATAAAAGCAAAGGCAGAAATATCCAAAAAAAAAATAATGCACTCATCGAGGATTATTAATTTATAATGTTCTGAATTAGAGATTTTATAGAAAACATAGCCTGTAAATTTATAAGAAACACAATTTTAGAAGAGATAGATACACAAAATCTAGAATTAAATTAATTTTAAATAAGTAATCCTCGGTGACTGCATTCAAAACCCTTTTTTAATTTTTTGGATATTGCTGCCTTTGGTTTTATACCCCAAAAATGGCGTTTAAAGAAATCTTGGATTGATATTAAAAAAAAATATCCCATATGAATATGTAAATCGCAAAAGATGGTTGTCAGGATAAAGCAAATTTTTATCCAATCTGATAACACTATGGTTAATCGATGTGATTAAATATATATTTTGATTTCGATATTCTTTTTAAGCAGTCATGAAGATGACACAAAAAATGTACATTTCGTGATATTTTTAAGTTTCACAAATATAAATATTGGTGGTAGATGAAGAATGACGTCACGCATTCAAACATCTCTTAATATTATTCACGCTCGGGAGACGACGTCTATGACAAGCGATTTATTCGTCTGCCAAGATGCTGCATAGGAGAACAGGAAAGAAGAGACCGAGAAGAAGGTAAATGTCTATTCAGTTCAGGTCACTTAACATAGCAAAGCCATTATCTAGAGAAGTTCTGATATTGATTCCGGTGGTCTTCCACTAGGGCGATACAAAACATATTATTCTGCTCGCTATGTTTTTGTTTTATTTTCTTATCTAGCTTCGTCCCGCGATTTGTAATACAGAATTGTATATATTATTATTTTTAATTAACTTAGTGAATAAATTTTGAAAATTTAGGCAGTAGCTTTTTAAAAAAACATGTTAATATAAAAAATATAATTGGAGTAGAAGCGCTTAAACGAACTGAGAAACACATTAAATCAATTCACGCAAGCCAACGATATTGATAAATATTTCTTTGATGTATTTTATTAAGAATGCAGTAATTTAAAAATACTAATATTTTAAAAATAAGTATTCAATAGTTGATAAAAATCTGTACGCATCTGCACACATATGTAATATGTACAATGATGATAATCATAATAAAGTGGAATTTTTTTTTTGTAAAGCACCTAAAACTTTACATTTTGGCATGGCGAAATTTACAACTTTAATTCTGACTAGAATTTCTAGGTTAGCGCCACATAGAATATCCAAATACCAAAAAATAATACACATGCCATATTGTGTGTTTAAAAGATTTCAACAAAATAGTATTGATTTCTACTGAGAAATAAAATTCATAAATTGTTGAGTATGACTAGTAAATCATTAATAATGTCTAAGTCAATTGTAAAGATGATTGCTGGTGTTGTACTTCTTCTTCTTCTTCAGCTTTCATCTCTCCACTGCTGGATATAGACCTTGCAACATGCCCTACTCATTACCATTTTAACTTCGCTACACGATTCACGATATCCACTACTCTGGTTCTGTGCCTAATTTCATCATTTCTTATTTCCCTCCATGCATTTGAGCTTTTCTCCATTTCTTTTTGTAAGTGTCATCGTCTTCAGTCCATATGTCATTACTAGCAGTATGCATGATTCGAAGGCTTTTTTGTAACTAATTGGGATCTGATTGGATGATGGGATTTTTTCAAAAATATGCCCACGAATTCCAAAAGCAGTCCAGCTCATTCCTATTATCTTGACTCTTCCAATGTTTCAATGATAATTCCGATAATTAATTCGGTGTTGTTCTTTAAGCATACTTTATAAAATTTAGAGATCTTCTAAAACTTGGCCATACAATGTTCAAAAGACCCGTATCAAATTTGTTATAACATATTATATTCATCAATCTTTGTCATTACGTTTGTCCGTCGAAATCTGTACGGGAAGCACGCGTCTTCAAACGAGATCACAATGTTTATCAACATCGTACCAAGTGAGAGATAAGAACATTTTTTATAACCTCCATTGGACCAATCATGGAACGTACCACCACGAGACATACAAATAAGTAAACAACTCGGCGTCGCAACCTTCAAAGAAACGAGTTCGGTCTCCCGTATGGAAATTATGGGAAAGGTTTTTGATGTATTAAGAAAATGGTTCATTAAATCTTGCTATCATCTCATTAATCTCAATAACGAACTAAATATTTTCAAACAATAAACCGAGTATGAATTGATCTTATGTTTGTTGATAGCGCAATGATAGTTTATGTTTTGTTTTGATACGGGGTCAACATAATAACTTTGGGAGCAATATTTTTTTAACCGACGATAAAATGCAACCTCACAAATAGGATATAATTTGGTATTGGGTATTTTATTTGTTTTCTTAGTTATTTTTGGCTAGCGAAAAAGTTGTCTTAATATATACACATGTGTGTAATATTATTCACAATCCATATTATAATTTTTGGGTCACTCGTTCTCATAAAAAATAAATCTCGTAATTTTAAGGCCATTGTGTACTGGGGATAATATAATCAAAAGTTTAGCATACTTTTTACACTTAATTAGATTTTTTTTATAAAAATTATTAATAAGATGTTGTTTTGTGTCTTGTGGCTACGAGCACATTGACGTATGCTAAATAATGCCTGAATTGCCAATGCATGTCTAAGAAGAATGAGGAAACAATAAGTATAGAAAACTAATAATAAATGCATACTCATGTCTAGCGAAGCTGCGTATTTCAAAGTTCTACACAATGAGAAATATAATCTCTAATATTCGTTGTACAGGGGAAAATAAAAGGGAGCAGGGTTGTAGCTAGAAAGTTTGTCATGGATGCGTAAACTCAGAGAGTGATTCAATGTTCAAAATATCGAAGCAGGTTAAATGTTCATATTGGGACTTGTGTCCAACTATCAATGGAAGATGCGCTTGAAAAAGTATCGAGTTAAGAAATGTGTGCCCGCTTTACTTTTTTGTGTGTGCTATGATACCAAATCGTGTAAGTGCACATACCCGCACAGGTTGGAAGGAACGAAGGAAGTTTATATATATATATATATATATATCAAATAATAAAACTGATAAATTAAATGCTGGAACCTGGATTCGAACAACGGACCTCTGTCTTACGCGGACAGCGTGTTACCAATTTCACTATCCCAGCTACTTAATGAGTCGTTAATATTTGATAATTATATGTTTTTCTTTGAATTATTAATTCACTTATTAATATTATTCCATTTTTATTCGGGAAGTAATCGATTGATATTGCATATCTCCATAATTATTGATATTAGGCCACATTGCTTGAACATTTTAGACTCATAACATAGTCAGGAATCTACCTGACAAGTTTCTGCTGCTAGCTCTGGTACACCCTGTATATATATAAATATATACTAATTTGGTAGTACTACCGAAATAAGCAAGACATGAGCAGATTTATTGCTCAAATATTCTAACATTAAAATACATTACGTTAAAGATTATGTTTTTAAATTTATAAAAAATAAATATAAAATTATGCTAGCTATTTGTAATATACAGGTACTGTTTTCGCGCTCGAAGAGCTTTCGAGATACCAGAATGTAAAGAACAAATAAAACCACTCAACCACGTGGGTTAATTGTACTGAATGTGCTTTTGTATCCACTTCCTGAACTGCTCCAAATTCGCGTATCCACTTTTTTATTAAACAAAGTTTATAAAAAGATTTTCGTTATGAATATAATTTTTTTGGTTTCATTCATACAGTTCATGTGAGAGGGCCAATAAAAAATGTATAAATAAATAAAATCCATATATTTATTTACAGCGTATACACCATTAACCGGTAGACATTTCTCCAATGGCAATTACCGCCTACAAGCCAGATCGTACTCATCCTTCTCTGAATGAACTGTTTCATAATTCAGCAGCTCGTACCGTCTCGGGACCAGGAGCTCATAAAAACGATGGAGAGGACCCGGCCTGATTTGTATTCAGTTCATCACTTATCTCGTGAGGGAATTGCCCCATTATTATTTGATCTCGGCTGGAAACGTATGGTACGGAGACACACCGTAAAGTACCAAGATGTTTGTGAATGAAAATATGGGAGTGGCCATTAAACAAAGTGACGTCAAATTAAATTTCGAACATGCTCAATTAAAATCGATATCATAATGCCTTAAACATGTATTTATACGGAACAAGAGTTTATTCTTATTCTTAATTATAAAGCGGAAAGGTTGTTTTGTGCGTAGCAGCAAAAACACTTAAATGTATTTTTGCTCGTTTTACACTCGAATATAGTATCTATAAAACTTATTCCTTTTGGAATTTTTAGATCAATGCGACTATTTTCAGCATCAACGTCATTTCCATCATCAGCAACATCGGTTTCAAATTTTCAACAATTAGTTGCTATATAAATAAATTAATCAATTAAGGAAAATAAAAATAATCTTAAACAAAACTTTAACCCTTTTTACATTAAACAATATTCTACACATATTTACACTCGAACTTATGACTCACTCAACCTATCACTAACACTGCACTTGATACTTTGTAGATACATAATTATTACCTTATGAAAACAAATATTACTGACGAATTCAAAAAAATATTATAATTGTGTTCTATAACGCCACTCTGGGACAGGCGTAGCCTAGTAGAGTGGCATAATCCACAAATATAACAACAACAAAAAAATTGTGTAATCTTATCTTATATTTTTATTGTTAAATTATTATTAAGTACCTATATATTGTAAACAAGGATTTTTTGAAATAAATAAAAAAAATATTACTGGTATTTTAAATTATTCTATAAGAAAATATTTTTGATAAAAGCAATGATGAAATCTATTAGAAAACAAAAAAAAAAGATTATTTGGATGTTTGCATATGATTATAGAGAACTAAATATATAATTTGTATGTTATGAGACTAGCTTTGAATAAATACCTAATGAATGATTTGTTTCTTCTTTTTTCTTTCTTGCAAGTAACATTTTTTTGGGGATTTTCAGTGAATTATAAGGAAGTATGTAATTATTTTTTACAAAAATTTACTCAGCTGAACCGCGCCGAATAATTAGTTAATTAATAGAATATGAATAGAAGCACGTTAATTTATAAATTCAGCTTACTTCAATTACTTCAGAAAAGCGAATAATATAGTGATGATGATTAGCCAGTAATCCATATTCATATTATTTTTAAATGTATATTATTCCAAAAAAAACAATTTTTTATTGTAACAAGATGTTATTGCATGACATTTTTTAGATTACGATGACGATCCCAAAAATTACATTCTATGTAAATCAGAAGCATTTACTATGTGTTATATATGGTACGTAGGTATATGTCAATAATTTTTTAATTAAGTTTACCTGATAATTTCATTGACATGCTTCTGATGTAATGTACATTAAAAACTTACTACGTGGGTACTTAAATATAAAAAGCAGATTAATAAGCCTTTGAATGTCATAAAGATACATATTTCTAAGATATTAATTACCTACAACAACTAAAATAATGATTGGTTAAGTAACACATTATATAGGTGTTTTAAAAAAACTTTTTTGACATTTGGAAAAATCTTTTGCAAATAGTTATTTTAAAATACTTTCTACATTTTTCTCTACAAAAATATTTCCTTTTCACGATAAAATAAATGAATAAGTTGCTAATTAATAAAATTTTAACAATAACGCTGCGCGAGAATATTGATTTGAGGATGTATAAAGAAAAAACAGCTTTTTGTTACTAAACGAAAGCAAACGTAAATCTTAATGATAAAATCAGATATGGTTGTAAATTCTTATATTCCCGTAATTCAGTAGTTAAATTTCTGACATAATTTTTTGTTTACAATCAGTTAGTTACTTCACACGATCAGTAGCACTAAAATAAAATTTTACGATACAGTAACTCACCGAAATCTTAATCTAAAAAAATGTTGGGTAGAGTCCGGTAATAAAGACATTAACATTATTTTAATAGTAATATTATTCATTAAGAATGCTACAACCTTAATAAGGCGACGCGTTAATTTACTTACTTTTAAAACAGATATTAAAGTAATTGAGGTTGTCATCGCTGAGTGGAAATATGACGTATGTTGGGAATTATTTTTGGATTTTAGAAACAGCCTTGGTGACGTAATGAATTGTTATTTCTCACGATCCGTGGGTTTTGAGTCATAGTGAATAAATTAATAGATATGAAATGTATCGTATAATAGATATGAAATGTAAACATATCGGTATAATGTTTATTAATAAATAAAAAGGCGACTTTGAATATGATTTATTTGTGTAGATTTGGAATCTTATAGCCTTTATTGCATCAAAAGTTTAGAAACATTCATTTTCGTTTCAATGAAATAAAAATATTTATTTTAATAATTAAACAAAATTTATGAAATAATCGAAATATATTATTATTTTATAAGAAATGCACATCTTACTTCTTTTAGGTAAGTAAAGTAGGAATGTTTTGATTAAGCTATCTTATTGTATTAAATAAAATTATTGGTTCTAAGATTATGAATGTTAATTATATAAATAATGTTACCACAGTCATTTTAAAGTTATTGAAGAAATGATAATTCAATTTTGTTTTTAATATTGCGCATACTAGATCGATTCATTTATTATTTTATAAATAGCTATGTATAGGCTATTACTGGAAATTTAGCTGGGCTCGCCTTAATTATAAATTTTTACAAATATTTTACGTCAATTTCCAGACCACATCGAAATAAGTAGTGTTTTCCGCGTAAACAATGAATTAATTATCATTAAGGAATATAAAAAACATACAGGTATAGTTAAGGTATAGCTCCTGGTATCCTCAAGAACACACATACACATTCACAGGTCTGTGCACTGGACTGCTTCTCGCCAATTACCGAGGCCAATTACACATCATTTTTGGTGTAGGTACCTATTCTTCGTCCTCCTTCAAATTTATTAGTATGCAATTTATTGAGAGCTGTGTTTCATTCATATATTCTATATAGCCTGACATCGAAGCTTTCCTAATTTAATTCATCATTTGACTTTCAGCTAATTATAAGCAACGTGAAAATCTTGGTATTAACGATTACGCTACCCTTCACAATATTAGTCAGCATTAAAAATTGGCCCGATGATCCATCTTTCAAATAAACAACGTTTTTTGTTATATTTTTTTTATTTATTAAAATAATTTTTGTAATAAATTAAATTTTTCAAATAAATTTTGCTTTTAAGAATACAAGATGCTTCATTTTTCTTGAAAAGGGCAAATCAAATAAATTCAATCAAAAAAAGTAAGCTATTATTGTGCTAATTGCCTTTCATCTTATTTCCAGCAAAATTGTAAGAAAATTCCTGTCAATCGCTGTGAACGACAGAGAATATAAATATGAATATTATATCTTCATCAAAGAACGATCATCAGTCATTAGAATTTACGATCCGTCCAACCCACTGTTCGTATTCGTATCAGCACACCTTACTTGCAATTAAATCCGTTTTTATTTTAATTGTGGTGTATCACAACCGTGCAACTATTCATGTAAGAAAAAATTGCAAAACATCAAAGCTTTAAACTTACAAAAGTTCCAACACGATTATTGGCTGCATATTCTATGATGTATCGTGGCGTGGCGGCGGTAGAAAAACAGGATAATGACAATCAAATAATTTGCGATCGATGATTTGAAACAGATCCTCCGAATGCCATTTTCGGATAAACGATTGCACTCAATCGTTCCATGTGTTTTGTAAACCCAGATACTGCAATTTAGAACAATGACTCGGACTTGATGTCATTCCATAACTTATAATAAAAATTGACTTTTCTTTCGTTCTTTCAAGATAAATAAACCTGAAAATCAAATAAAATAAACTCTTTATCCCAGGATTATCAGAAGACACAAGGAGGAAGCGAGCTTTCAAAATTGTAAGTAAAGTTCGAATTTTGGTAGAAAATTGAAGGGCGGACATTCCTAAACACTGTTAGACTTTGTATAGTAACTGAAATGTCTTATGAATGAAATTGCAGTGAAGAGTGATTTCTCTTTATTCTTTATAGAGGATAAATACTGATTTGTCAATATAAATTGTTTTAATTCCAAATACTATTACACACGAATTCTTTCATTTTAAATTTAAAATTCATACATGAAATATACTTTGCGTACGTATTTGAATTAAGTAAGAATAAAATATCGCTATAAGCTAAGCGCTTGTGCTATGAAAGTATATGATATTTAATCTATTACTCGATTAATAGATGAATATCTTACAGATAGATCACAAAACGTACAATAATGCACGTGATACGGGGTATGCTGATGATGATACGAGTTATATCACTCATGGCATTCAAAAGGTTAAGATTAACATCTTTTTTACTATAACCATATCTATTTTGAAAACGAAAATGTACTTGATATATTTAAATATGCTACGAACAACGAGATTTTTCGTATAAAATAAAAATAAGGATGCTTTTTCCAGCAATTCTCTTGGTAAAAATATTTATATTTAGATATATTTCTTTAGGTATATAGATTAAAAAATTATTTTCAATTATTTCAGAAAAAAGCTAGTTATTCACAGCTTATTGTGTTAAAATTTACTTATAGATAATAATGACCCAATATAACTGCCCAATACCAGGAAAATATAACAAAATCGCATTTTCTAAAACACAAACATTAGAAGTGTTGCTAGCTGTAACGTTATGAAAGTGCGCTCAACTAGTGACTTCTCCTTTTAGGGTTTATTTCTGGTCTTCCCTTATCGAGGTGGTGAACTTACTTGAATCTCAAAATGACTTAAGAATCGCTATTATTTCATCACATAAAACGTCTTATTGCACTTGTTTTTAGGGATCAGAATGTTGCGTGATCTTAAGAATGGTCGTGTCGATTCCCGTGATTCCCCTGGATGAATGGAATTGTTATACAATTTCGTGAGTGGAATTGTAAACTCAAAAGGAAGTGCCAGGCATCCTGCAAGGATGTTTCTCGTAACATTTTTATTATATTTTTCGATAATGTTTCAAATATATCTTTCTGCTTTGAAGAATTTTGCAGATCAAAGGTATTTTATCATCAAAAGACTTTTAAAAAAATAAAAAATTTTAACTGTTTTTTTAATATATTTATGTTGAATTTTAGAGAACATTCATTCATACAAATTCCATCGATTTATAGCTTTTTATCTGTTTTGCTTAGATAAATAATATGGTAGAGATAATAAACTAGCGATCAATAAAATAATCCGAAAAATACGATTTACACAAAGATAAAATATGTATGAATGTTTTTGATCGCTGATTAAACATAAAATGAAATAATAATAAATATATTCTCCCGGAACATGGCTTTGGAAGGCAAATTAAAATACTTCAAATTTATTAAGTTTAATTTATTTCTAAAGAGAATCCTGGACTTGAGTTAAATTGTAGTACCATTATTAATTTTATAGTCTTATTGAATTGTTCCTTAATTCGCACTAATTAACGCTGTCCCTATTGCTTAGATCACTTCTAATAATTTCCGTTCAATGTTCGCTCGTACAAATTATTCACCCCGGTATCCTTTATTCACTGGCACTGGTCACTTACTAATATTGTGTGTTGTTATATCTCGAATTACTGTCACACTGGTTTCCTCGGTAGTATCAAGGAGATGACACCTTACTGCCGTCACCAACTGATTTGCCTGAGCCCGCGTCACTGATATAGCTAAAATTCCCCTGAAAGGTTTATTCTATAGGTAACGATAAACATGTGGAACGTTTCAGATTATTCTTAAGAGTCTGTTACTATAAAATGGAAAGGCGTAGAATTATCTTGAAAGATAACTCAATCACGGATGAGTGACCCCAGACAGTCGGCGGTTCCGGTTGACTGAGCGCCATTGGGTGACATCGTTGTTTTTTTCAGCACTCGGTAGGTACGCAGTATCGCTGCAATATGTTAAAGTGAACAATTAATTCATTTTAAATACATTAAACAAATAATACATTTAAGTGTTCCATCTTGGGTGAACAAAATTTATGTAGAAATATTTTAATTTTATTATTATTATTTTAAAATACAATCGTGAACACGTAACACGTGTCGCATCAATATTCTTACTGCTATGAAAAAGGAATAACTTGCTGGTGGCCTGGAAGAGCTCGAACTACCGACCGCAGAATCACTAGGCGAGAGTCATAACTACTACACCAACAAGATTCTTATTGCATTTTTGCAGTAATAAGAATACTTAATAAGAATTCTTCTAAACTAGCAATGAATAAAATGTCGTCACCGTAGTTAATATGAGGAATATATATATTAGTGCTAAAACTGAAAATTCTTAATTACATATTCCCAAAAGTGAAATCTTATGTTTTAATAATTTAAAACCTTGATGAATCAATTAGAAAGATGTATAAAATAATAAGTAAGAATATGGAACTTTTTCAATCCGAGAAATTGAGATTAACATTTTTACTATATATGTAATTCATTGAAGATTACGATTGAGGTTACAAAAGACTTGAGAATTATAAACGAGTACACAGACTTCCGTATTTAATGCATCTATTTTTTCATTATATTCAAACTTTATATTTTATGATAAATCTAAAACTGGCAGGAAGGCAATCGGCTATCGCTATCGGCTTACTGCTAGACCATGCGGGCGGCTATTGTGGCTGCTTCGCGGCCAATGATGGCCGCTCAGCGGCCAATGTGTTTGCTGCGCAACAAACACAATTGTTTACCTATGCCTACGTCAGCCGCTTCGCGGCCAATTGTATCGGGCAAATTTCTATTTTTGCTATTGTGGCCGCTTCGTGTCCCAAATGATTTCTAACCAGAAATCATTTAGGAATTATTATAAACATATTTGGTGCTCGCACGTCTTATGAAATTGCGCCATGTATTTATCGAAGAGTTTCCGGCGGCCTAGATAACAGGCAGGTTTAGATAAGGATTTCAAAATATTTAAAATTATTTTACTTTTCTATCAACGTCATCGTCGACGGTCAAATCCTCGTTTGATAAATGATATTAGTATAATTAAAGCATATAGTTTCGAACTTTACGAAAGCTGATCTCAATTAGACTTTTAATGGATCGTACTTGAAGAAGCTCGTAGCAATAAAACGGAGGACATGCGACCAATAATCTTGTCCCCGCCTGCTGCCTCTTCTTCCACTACTTATTGCTGGAAAAAACATAGAAATTAAGTAAATCCTGATACTTAATATTACTTGCCTCATTATTTGCTCTTCTGTATTCTGGGTAACCTGCAAAATTGTTATTAAATGACATTAACCTAAATACGGAGAAAATGACACGGTTACATTGTTCCCGCGCGCCGTGTTACTTGAGGGTGTGAATCTAGGGTAAAGTTCACATTGCAGTTTAAAAAAATATAAAGCGTAATGTAAAGCGTATTATTGAAGCAAGATTAATGCAAAAACAATAAAAGAAAAGAGGAACACGGTAAACCCACACTTACGTCAAATGTCAAAAAGCGGTATGGCGTGGGAATGGTCAGCACAAAAAAAAACTGCGTCATAGTTGGCTTCAATTACGTTGGCTGTTTTGATTGCACGGATTCCACGAAAATATTTAAAAAAAACTATAATTTCCGATAGTTCAATTTTCGCTAATTTGAATTCGGATATTTTTTAATCAGTTTGTTTGTATTCCTATATTTTTTAATGTATTCTAAAATGTTTTTTTTTTAACTGGCAACAGAAATTATCCGGAGACAGATGACATTGGTTAGCGTAATTAATATATGGCTACCTTAAAGTAAAACATGTCAGGTGCCACCATGATAAATTTACATATTTTTGAATAAATGTATAATATATTTAATCTAACAACTAATATATTTAATTTTTACAGAAAATTTAATTTACTGTCGAACCTATTTCTGACATTTAAATCAAATTCATTATAAATATTTCTATATAGATTCTACATAGATTCATTAAAATAAGTTTTTTAATAAAAATATTGCTGCTGTCATTAATACATTAAAAATATGAAAGTAATTTGAGAATCATTCAACAGGTCTCATGAATAGCGGCGTGCTTTATGATATCTGTGAGTCGATCTCTCCGTACCATATTGCTAAACTGCGTGAGAAAAAATCTGTTGTGCGCAGGATATTCGATACTGCGGAGGCAAGGAGCAACGATCTCCCGGAGATATATTCTCTACATGTCTCTCCTCTTAATTAGCAATACATTTTGCCCGAAGGTCAAACGAGTATGCTTCGTAAATACAGAACAGTGATAATTTTGTACTCAGGATGTTGACTTTTTGGCGGCGTTGTTAGTATTTTGATTCAGTGGTGTCAAAAAACTCTACTGCATTCGCTATAATATTAAATATTCATCTTAGAATCGAGAATAATAAATTGTAATTAAAACAAATTAGATGAATCGATGAGAAGGATTAACAAAAGAAATTATAAACATCAGAAATAAAAAAAATCTAGTTACTAATAAATTAAAGCTACGTTAGGCTTTTATTTCCACTTTTAATTAAGTACTTAGGGTTGTCTAAAATATAAATATACATAAATGATCTTGAGTTTCTTTGAAAAGAATTCAAAATGGAACTTGAAATTGAAAAAAATCGAGGTCTCGTTGTATTTAAGGAATAATGTAAAAGTTGGAAATTCGACATGAATGTAGAAGGAGAATATAATGTAATTGTAAAATAAGTAACGCTCTCTCCTAACAAGAAAAATTCCTGGTGATTAATATATTATCAGGCGGCGGCCTGCAGCCCATACAAGCAAAAAAGCTGTGCGTTAGTAAAGATTCTGGAAAACAAATATTAATTAAATAATCCTTATCTTAAGAAAAAGTCGATTTAACCGTAAATCATCGTAGGATGATTTACGGTTAAATCGTACAATTAAATCGTAAAAAATAAAACATCTAGCCGTAGGGCTAGATGTTTTATTTCCGACGTTTCTTTATCCAAATTCATGCCAATTCATAATTTATCTAACTTTTTTCGCCCAACAAATTTGTTCCATAGATCTAGTCGAGAAAAAACTCGTCCTGAATTTGTGTACTTTGACTCATCTCTATGTCTCCGAGCTTTTTGTAATGGACAATCAAATTTTTCATATAATAGTGTGTTTCTTCGAAAGGTCTAATGTGACGTGAGAACTGCATGCACGTTACTTGCAGAAATTACATTTTTTACAAATTCCACCCAATTTTTTTTATTTGAATTCTATTTCTCTATTCTATGGTGAATTCCATCTGTCAAATCATAATGATTATGTTGAGTACGTTTGTTCTTTTTTTAATTTAATATTTTTATATGAATTACTGAGTTCAACAATCACACAAATTCAATCTGTTTCTATTAACATGAATTAGTTTACGGTAATTTATTAAGAAACTTCGTAAAATGTAGGTTTTTGAACATTTTATACGCAATATTAAAATGTTTATTTACGACAAAATTGCCATCGATGATATCATAAATGTTTGATTTATTTTTGTGAAAAGAAACGTATATCTGAAATTAGTAAAATTCGCGAAAAGTCTGGAAGTCGCGGAACTGTATACAAACTAGCGAAGGGAAAAACTACATTTCAAAACGAAGACTACAACACACACACGTTCAGCAGTTTGAAGACTACAAAGTGTACACTATATTTGTAGTAAAAACTACATGATGTGAACTAATTGTAGTACTGCGAAATTGTAGTATTAATGAAGTGAATTATTGCAGTACTACAAAATTGTAGTACTGATGAAGTGAAGTAATTGTAGTACTACAAAATTGTAATGACCTGTAAGAAGTGCTTCTTGAAAAGTATACTACTAGAAAATTTTCAAAACCATGGAGGGGGGGGGGGGGTGGGGTTGTTTAGTTTCAGAAGATTTCTTCATTCGGTCATAAAATTTTTCAACCCATGGGAGGGAGGTTGTTGCGATTTCCAAAAATTTCTTCATTTATCTACATCGACTTCCCAAGACTTTCACATAAAAAAATGTACTATCTGAAGTATGTACTCGTACTTTCGATAACTTTGAAGTGTGTGTACTTTGTAGTGTGTACTACACTTCAAAAGGTGTGAAGTGTACGCTTCAATGTAATGTAGTACTACATTGTACAGAGCGGACCCATCACTAATACAAACGGGACAACCCCATCGCGACACAGTTAGCGCGTTGTTGTGACAGAACGCAATATCATGGGAGCTAGCGAATTTTGAACCCGTGCTTTTGGCCATAAAAAAACAATAGACAAAACTGTAACGGAATAGAAAAGTACCTACCTATCTATTTGTGAAATAATCTCGAGTGAAGAAATTAATGCGAAATTACTCGGAATTTTTTTTGTGATTTTAATATTGCATTTTTTAATACTTGTTTAATTTTCTCCAGAAAAGTGAAAACTTGTATTTGGGGACAGGAATTATATAATACGGCTCCAGTTATGTTCGTATTCAGTGACTGGTGATAAATAACAATTTACTTAATGTCGTGTGCTTCAATTTCTTCCTACTGCCGCGAGTCGTCAAAACATGTTTTTTTAATAGATAGTTTTTTTCTTTTTATTCTTTCAAATGATTAATCAAATTTGTTAAAATAAACTCTGTTTTAAAATTGTGATATCACAATAATATTTATTCATAATAAATTTATTTTTATTGTTATAAACCTTCGACAAATTGAGATACGAAAAATAACGACCTTAAAGTTGACAGAAGGCCTCTCCATTTTTTCATAGTTCATACTTGCATAAAACATATAACGTTGATGAAATTCTGACATAGCGTAGAAGAAATGACATTGATCACAAATAAAGTAATACGCCAAGATACGAGGTGCTCCTATCAGGACATTACAATAAAATCCAACAAAAATCAACCTTATCTACATGTCTGTTGCATGGTTGGTGTTTTATTCTTTTCCTTCTATAATTTTATATAAATGTCGAAGTTCTGCAGATGTATTTTAAATATATTTTTCTGTAAGAGTTGAGTTCTGACTATACGAAATCAGAAATACAATAGAAATAAAAAATCTACGGTAAGAAATCAGGTAGAATACCGTGAATAAATGGAGGAGTGTGCACTCATGTACGAGCGGTAGAAGTTATACTTCTTCGGCGTGATTTTGATAATTGATATTTACATATTTTTTAAAAATGTATAATATGTTAATACAATAGTACTATATATAGGGAGATGATAAATATAATTGATAAATTATTAATATTTGTTTCTGAAGTAGTACAAATTTATTGGTTTGTTATAGCTAAAATAAGAGATTAATGTCTTCAAATCGATATTTAACGATGATTTAAAGACGTGTGATGTAACGAATCAAAAAATCTCCACCCACTTTCATATTTAATCGATTTTCGGTTCCATATTCAAAAGTTTCGAAACTATACAACTTTGACAGCCGCATTGAATGTCGAATGAATGAATGTATTTTTTGTTTTGAAAGCGAATATCTGACAATTACGTCGTTTTGCAAAAAAAACAAAAAAAAACATACACATCCAAAATCCAATAAACAGTTCTTATTTTCAATTCAATAACCAATCATTCATAAGCTTTTGAAATGAAAGACCTTAAGATTGATACTCAACTCAAGACGGTCGACAATATATTATTTATACTACTGGAACAGTAATTTCAAGTGAATAAATCATTGACAGTTTGATGGATGCTCGCGCCTCAGAATACAGAATAGTCCAGAAACCGCTCGCGCGCTTAAAACCGAGGAAACAAAAACTACTCTAAAATAGAGTACTTTCAAATTTTTGCGATTAGTCGCTCCTTAACACGCAGTGCGTTGAGACGTATTGTACAAGTGTCAAATTTAATTTAAAATGCCATCTTGTGTCGTTCCTACATGCAAAAATGCTGCTGGGATTACGAAGAAACAGGATGGGATCGCATTCCATATGTAAGTAGCGCTTTTAAAAGTGTATTTATTTAATTATTGAATTTGTTTTATCTATTGCGATTGACTTAGAAAATGAGGTCCATTTTGTGAGTGTTGTCAGTGTAATCGAAAATTTTCCCTACTTTTTTATTGAATACCTGTTTAGAATACTCACTTTTTTTTGCCTAATAAATCACTTGTGGAATTTTAGTTTCCCTGCTGATGAAAAAATAAAATCGGAAGTGATGAATATAATACAAAAAGCACGACTAGATGAGTTTTGGAAACCGTCAAAGCGAAGCGTCGTTTGCTCAATTCACTTTGAAGAGCAATATTTTTATGAAACAAAAGGTGGTTTGAAAAGACTAAAGAAAGCAGCTATTCCAACTAAGGTACATTTAGTTAGTAATAATAATTACCTGTATTATTCAAATCAGAAAATATAAATCTGCTGTTTCATTCATTTTTTATTATGATATAAAAGTGAATATTTGTTTGATTGTTTGTTCGTCTTCTATGCCTTCCTAAGCTATTCATCGATGAAACTTTGGTAAATTGTTATACGTACGCCCTCGAAGGTTTCTGACAAATATAGAAGATATTGCAACGCATACCGAGAGCAGCTAGTATGATATAAAAAAATAATATATGAATAATCTAATAATAATATGCGATTTCAACATTTGGCCTTGACACCAGAATTTTTCGAGTCGTACATTGACACATCTGGACCTTCGACATAGAAAAATGTGTGTACCTACCTCTAATTTCTATGTTTAATTGATTACGGTTAATTGTGTGTACATCGTTATATATCGGGGTCTGTTGCTTATTATCTTTCGAAATCAATAAAATGTTCGTTTTGTGTAGAAGCATTGTAAGAAGATGTCCTATGGTTTCACAAACTTATTGGTTTAAAAAATAGAGGCGGACTTTATTTCCCTTCTCAAAGTGTTTATGACATATGTTGTATTTGTGAAGCGCATCACCGAAGAATTGCAAATGAAGATTTTATCATAACTTCAAATATTCAACGTTTAGCAATCGTTATTTCAATTTTCAAAAAATTCATTGGAAAAAATAACATTTCTACTTAATGATGACCACATAAATGATCAAAGTCATAGAAACAATCTAATAAAGGCAGTTATCGAAAAATATCTAGCTTACTCAACAAAAGGGTACAAAATAAAAACGTTACTTACATTATGAAGCCGTGTTTTATGTAACGTAGGATGACTAACAAAACATTGGACACGTCTAGTTATCGGATTTTATAACATCTGCATGAAATGTTTGAACACTAGTCGCGTAATTGTGTACAACGTTAGTTAACTACCCTTTTTCTAAACATATATGTTAAATATTTTGTAATAAATATCATTTCTCTGGTACAATGAGATTACCCCAAAAATTGGGAAACCGTTCCCGAGATAGCAACATTACGCGGGCGGGAAGTGGGGTAGGTGCGGGACGTACAATAGTATTGTATTGTACACGTATTGTTTTTGGACACAGTTTGGGCGCGGCTTCTGGTTTGTTCTGTATTCTGAGGCTCGCGCATTTCAAAGTCTCGCATTTCCGCTACAATGCACTCGCTCCGCGTGTGCAACTTCCGTTACAATATTTTTTTTTACCCTAAATCCACCAAAAGAAAACTTCTAAAATTTTAGGCACGACAAGAAAGATATGCAATTTTCCAAGTATTTTATTTAACCTTATAATTTATTACAACCGACTTAATGCATTTTTAGTTTAACATTTTACATTTTTTAATTAAATTTTGCAATATTCATCTTCACAGAAAAGCAATTTCTGATATAATACAGTAAACTAGTGAAGCAAACAGGACAAGGAAATTGTTTACATACATACAAAGCCTATATGGTCTTTCTGCCTTCATTTTGCTACGGTTGTTCGCCTCTCGTACAAAAAAATATTGTAAAAATTTATTAAAATATGTTCAATACTCAAAAAAATATGATAGCTTCGGTGAAAAAGTAAGTTATTTCTATTAGAAAATATATTACTTGACCACATTGTTTTTATACCTCGCATTACTTTTTACATAAAACACAAATGTTTGCCAATAAAATTTTATCTCAATTGTGTCACGTTGACTGTCGACCAAACACAAAGAGTTATATCTTATACTCTGTAATACAAAATAATATTATTATATTATATTAAGAATCCTTAATACTTATATAAGAGTATAGTCATTTAATCTAAAAATATTAAGCTTGTATGTGATCTTGAATTTTTTTGTATTTCTGCGGGTCACCTGAGTCATGATACCAATTCATCCGTTTAAGAGTCCATCTTGGCTACTTGCAGGACGTCCATGGTACTTCACATGTCATGTTGTACATCACGACCCGTGGACCCTCGGTGGTCTGCGATCAATTTTATTATAGTCACGTGATTTTGCTATGGATACCCGTGGGAAGAAACTCACTTTTTTATATATTATTAATAATCGGTAAATATTTTTTTTCATTGTAACGACGGTTGTGACATTTTGTAATTTCGTGTATTATTGATGATGAGATTTTTGAAATGTGTAATAATAATAGATTCCTCACTAAAAAGAAGTAGAAACAATTTGTTATAGTATTGAATACTGTGTTTTGGACCTATAGATAAATTATATTATTATTGCGCTAAATCTGCATCAAGTTATGCGTTTTTTTTCATTGCCAGCTCAAAAAAAAATCGTATGATATTTTTAAGAAAAGAGGTGTACCGACATTTTATTTAGATATTATTTAATGTGTAGAAATATTATGTAAATATATATTATCTAACTCAAGTCACTTTAAAGCGAGTACATAGAATACATACATACATCGAAACGTTTAATTTATTACACCAATTTTATTTTTTCTGACGGCAATTATATTTTTGACGTTTCATTTTTAGGTTAGAACATAAACGGTTGGAAATGTGTCAATCTATATAATGATTGATTCTAAAAAGCAGTATGCAGTGCGTAGTTTTACCATTACTCTTTTCAAAAAATAATCAAATCGTATGAAAATCAGCAGGCAATGGACAATAGTTAATCGCAGATATTAGTAGCTGCATACCAACCAGTACAGTCGGTAGCCAATAATTATTGCAGACGCCAATATTAACTGATAGTACTTAATACTATTATCTCATTTTTATATGTACTAATTTATTTATTTATTTGTTTGGGAATACACTAGCGGTAAGTTAAGTGAATATAAAAATAAAATACCAAATAAAAAAAAATAGTAATTCTCCGCCGTGACAGTGCGCTACACTGCCGTGACCAGGAGTCGAACCTGGGTTACCACGGCCACAACGTGGGGTCCTAACCACTAGACGATCACGGCTGCCGGAGCTGGTGCTGCTGGCGACGTTAAACCGAATCACCTTCGAGTATTATTCATGATTCGGTCTGCTTTCACTTTCTTGTCAACACTGCTCTAATACTGTCTAATAATAATTTCGTCCGGCTTTTCAAGGCCGTTTATATTCTTCCGAGTTATTATTATGCCGCTTTCTAACATTATTTTGATTCATTCTGACGTATTTTGAATATTCGAACATTTTTATTCTTGAAATATTTGTCAGTATTTATTTTGAAAAAAACATTAGGTACTTAGTACCTATACAACGTCATTTTTTTTCCAACGCTATTATATCCGAGTACGTCATCGCCGAACACAATTGACGAAAAAAATTCAATATGATCCCAATTATAATAATTTCGTTGTCCGTCTGTCCGTCCATCCGTCCATCCGCGTAACTTTGTGTACCGTCCGTAACTTTTTCACAGTAAATATTTTTTTTGAATTTTTATTTTTATTTTATTTCGTAAAATAAAATAAATACATAATTATTCCTTAGGAACCGACATGTAAAAGTACCGTCATTTTTTGATGGGTTACATCTAGTGTATTATTAAATTAATAATTCAAACGTAATTGAGTGCGTGAATGAAGCATGGCTTTCATATCTCTGAGATTTGGATGTACACAACGGCGGTAGTTACCAAAACATCGTGGACCACCACAGAGTTTAGGTCTGCGTGTTCTAAATACAATTACCTATATTATATGAAAAAAAAAATTGCTTTTAAATAAATTTTCGGCCAAAATGTTTTTCCTCACACTCCAAATAAAAGGTGGGCGCTTACGATATTGATATAGATTTCAGAATCTTATTGTTGATAGAGGGAAAGCGCCCACGCTTTCATTTGTGGGGCAAATTTTTTTGGCAACAAATTAATTTTTTTACTTTTTAGTACATTTTAATACAAGTTTAAAACAAAATTATATTACAGGAACAAAAAAATCTAAAATTTTTTTGTTCCTGTAATATAATTTTCTACGTTTTGACCTTAGTATTACCCAACGTACAAATTCACTTTGGTACGAAACCAGCGCCATCTTTTGATGAATTCATTAACTAATTTCTCATAAAAAACATTGATTAATTAATTATAATGGATTACTTTTGATTACTTTGAATCTTTGTGTTCGTGTATTGTCATTGAGAATAAGTCTCTGTGCAAAATTTCAGCTCGATTGGACATTGAGAAGCGGGTGAATAATATCAATTATAAAATTCCGTCCAGACAAACAGACATACATGTGGAGCTAATATAAGTGTATAATAAATAAATTCTTATAAAATACCTAAGTGTATTCTAAATTCGGTTATTTCTCATAGAATACTTTTTAATTGAGAGATGCGTCGGTTAAAGTTAACGATTGTGCTAAGAAAATATGTCTAATTTCTTTTTAGGACTACCCTCGAACCCACGACCACTAGATTACTACTACACCAGGCACTTAATCACCAGATCAATAAGTATGTTGGGTATACGACTGTATCTGATATAGCGACATATATATCAAGGGATATTGGGAAAGCATAGAGTATGTTTTTTCGGAGTCTACCAGAGTATTGTATATATCAAGGGATATAAGATCCCAATATTGTATATATCAAGGGATAAAAGATCCCAATATTATATATATCAAGAGATATAAGATCCCAATATTCCTTGATATATAACATATATATCAAGGGATATTGGGAAAGCATAGAGTATGTTTTTTCGGAGTCTACCAGAGTAAATTGTGTCACAAAACTACGTTAAAAAGGAATGTAGAAAAGTGCCTTACAATTTATAGAATTAATTACGGTAAACACAAAAAATTTATTTATAAAACGGATAAACCATGAGAGAAGCACAAAGGTAAGGACGATCTCCGGCATGGAACCATTACCTCTACAATTAGGAAGATCTCAATTAATATGACTTGGACGTTGTGAATGCCAGAGGAACACGTACTGAATGCATCATCTTGGCACTCCAGAGGGGGGAGAGCGGCCGGTGGGTCTCCACTGACAAAACTCGGATAAATACGATGAAGATAGATTGGTCATGAAGCGGTGCAAGACAGAAGTAAATGGAAGAGACTTGACGAGACTTTGAGAAGAGTAGACTCTCCAGGTGCAGGGCCGAAAATGAATATAATGCGTTTTTTGAAAACAAAAACTATGGAGTAAGTATCTCAGTGCTATTATAATTATGATCGTTAAATATTTATTGTTTTTTTTTTGTATTTGTATAATGACATGATTTATTCAAATATCGTAAGTCGATGCACATTTTTATACCCCAGCACTGGAGTGAAAATTCGGAATTCTCGACATTAATGTAAAGTTTTTTGCATGAACACATGGATGCAGGGACGCTCTGTTTATTCTGTCATCTTATTGAATATTTGCGATCAATTTTATCGCGAACATGAAACCACACTGGCTGTCCACCGACTTCACTTAGTCGACAACGTCTTTATGGTGCAGAATCTTTATGGTCGGGCACCACCTCTCCCATAAACATCGGTTCCCTTTCATGGGACGTGACGCCGCGAATCAGATCAATCGGCTTTGCTGAACGATTTCTCGAAATGTCTTTATATTCGTAGACTCTAAATAGCACAATGCAAAGGACTTTATACGACACAAAATATATATTATCTAAATAATGCTTACACTTTACTAGGGTATACTTATAAACATACTGAGAAACGGAAGTACCGGTAAAATACTGAGAAACCGCGTTACCGGTAAACATATTGAGAAATGGTATTACTGTAAATTGAGGTGAATTTTTAAGAAAATTGAAACAACCCATTTTTATTATTTTTATATGAATTTTGTATATTATTATTATTTCTATACCGTGAATTTGAATGTCATTTTTATAGTGTGAAGTTAAAGTGTGTAATACATATAACGAACTAACTAATCATCACGCCGTTCCCCGCAGGGGTAGACAGAGAGGATTGAACGCCACACTCTTCTATCCTGGCACACCACTTTTGCTTCGGCCACATTCATTCATCTTCTCGTACAAGTTCTCCACACAAGCGCCTTAGTGACCGTATTTCTACCGCATTCAGTATACTTTCATTCCTCTTTTGTCAATTCCACGCTTCACTTCCATACATTAGGGTTGGCACTAGAACGCCATTATGTACCGCTAGTCTTGTAATACTTGCTAATAAAATATTGTAATACATATCAATTAAAAGATTTTAATAAGAGCAGAATATTACAATGGTTACTGATCATGCAAAAGTTATTTCGGTAATTCTCTTTCAGGAGGAAATAATATGAAATGCCCTTAAAAAATGTAACTCATCTTCATTTTGTGGTTGGACAAAATTATTAATATCAAAAAACTAACAAACCTCGTATAAACCACATTAATTGTTTTTAACGTCTAATGATTTCGATACCAACGACCCTTAGTCAGGACGGACGCACAATAACTGTTCCATAACTTGAATTTCATTTCATTACCGATAATTCGGCATTCATCGGAGAAAAGCCATTTAATTGCTCGATAAAAAAGCTACCTGCCATTTATTGATATCTAATATTTATTTTGAAAGAAAGCACATAGAGTATGAATTAAGAGTAAAAATATTAAAAAATCTAAAAGTATCACGCGAAATGCAGGAAAAAATGGAAATAAATGCAAACGATAGTTTTACAAATGAATCTTTCATAATTTTCCACAAAAGATGGCGTGCTGAAATAAAAGTAAAAAAATAATAAATAGGAATGCAAAGAAGTAAAAAGATAAATAATTCTAATTTTGAATAGGATCATTTGTGTCGGGGCTGTATTTGACAGGACTTTGAAATTGAAAAGGGTTATTTGTTAAATTTAATAAGTTATTAATTATGTTAGATTTAGTGTTGAGGGGCGATTTGATTTCTAACATTTCAAAATTATTTAAAATAGGTCCTGTATTATATATATATGTAAAATTTCAGTTCCTTTTTTTACAAATAAATAATAATTGTACAATGTGTAAAGAAATATAAATTAATAATACGAGTTGATTATGCTAAATTTGGTGTGAATTTCATCTGTTGAGGAGAAAGGCCTGTCTGATTCTAAGCTGGTCGGCTGAATTAAGAGAATATAAATGCTTTTGTAAATAATTTTTGGGATTTTTTCTTCATTCAAAAGAACCATTGTTCTACTGACTGCCGTTGCTAAATCGTGCGTTATATAGTGGCCTGACTTTCAATTGAATACTTGTTTTTTATTTCATAGTTCCGCAGCTTGCCTTTCATTGATGCTTCAGCACGTCACATAAAGTCATAGTTTAATAACTTAATTTGATTTAATTAATTTATTTTAATTTAATTGGTGAAAACGGCGGTCATTTGTTTATCAGAAGTTTGGTAATTTAATTTATCTTGTATTTATATAGAAGCCGGTAATGCATGCTCTTCACTGTAAATACTAACGAATATATTTATATTATATTTGAAAGTACTTAAATACAGATATTTAACCGAAGAGAAAAGAAAATTGCTTTGTGAAACTTAATTTTAAAAGGTAGATAGGCATGTAAGTACAAATTTAATGGATAATAGTTTTGTGAATAATTTAATATTTCGTTGATGTTAACGCTACGTTAGATTTAGTACCCTTGGAGATATAATTTACCATTACCTTTTTAAACACAACTATTTGAAAATGCTAAGAGAAAATCCGCCAATATTGCCAAGAAAAAATCATATTTTCACCTTGTAACGAATTAAAATATTGAGATAAGTGTATATCTAGATTGGTACCAACAGCTCTAATGAAAGTATTTGATCAAACTGAAAAAATTAAAGGTTATGCAAATTGATCTCACGAAATTTGTAAATTTATTTTATAATATATAAAATCTTCTAATTTCCTTAATTATTTCGTAATTATTATAATTATTATATTAATTAATTATCTAGCTTTCAACCTATTTGGACTGATTCGAAATATCTATTAACTTTTTATTTCACTGAAATATGATAAAGTTTCTATATAATTTTTTTAATTTTTATCGGTTAATGTTCATTGATTCTTGGAAACCAGACTTCTTCCCATTCGATTAGAAAAAATTGGATCTCCTAAAAACAATATTTTTTAACGTCCAATAAATTTGAATCAAAATAAACATACATGCGGTATTCGCAAGCCATTATATGATGTACAAACTACGAGTAATAGATTTATGTTGTTCTATTGTAACACGTGTTTCAATAATTTATTTTTGTCATTTGATTTCATTGTTTATTTGAAAATAGCAGTTTAAACAATTTTTAAGACCACAACACAATATTATCTTCATCAATGAATGCCTTCCCAAGTGTCTTCAACTTGTATGTGTTCATTCTTATTTCTTGCCACGTATTCTAAGAATTTGATGACTTTATCAGTTCAGCGTGTTTTAGAGAGGCCTACCAGCCTCTTGATTCCTCTTTAGTAATACTGGATGACTGCATTCGTACAACGATGTAGTTTGGTTCTTCGAGCAATGTGGCCTGCCTATTGGATTTCATTTTCTAAGTGCGTACGTCTTACGCACATCTTATGTTCGTCTGGAGCATTCAATTGTACAAATTGCTCTTTTATGTTCTCTTATCCATACGTTTATTTTCCTGTCTCTTCGTGCAATCTCTAACACATAACTTTCCATACCTTTTTACAACCCTTTAGTTAAGAGTTCATATTTCGCATCCATACGTGCACACTAAAAGTATGCTTTGAGTAGGCACTTTTCGTTTTAGACATAATGGTGTCTAACGTGGTGTAATGTTTTTTTACTACTTGGTATATTACGATACAGTGGTAAAAATATATTCATTGTTTTCTTTTATGTAATTTCTTTTCGGATTATTTAAATGCTACGACACTCTTCACGGTTACTATGCGGCATCAAGCCTCTCGCAGACGTGCAGTGCAGCTTGAAACTATATTTTAACACAGTTAATTAATTATTTCTTCCAATTACTCATTATAAGGCTGGTGCAGGTAATGAGGATACAACTCCACATTTACGTGCTGACAACGATCCTCGAATCGCTCACATTCACGAATCTCCCTGGGCCAATGCAATTAATGAGTTAGCCTTGTAATGAATTAACATATTCAACGGCAATAAAGCGTTTATTTGATCGGCATATAATTTGCAATACGAATTAAGCGGACCTCTTCTCTGAATTGTGTGGAATGCAGCCGAAAGAAGAAGAGGAAGTGTCCGTAAAACCAAACAATGCAACCTTTTGCATACGTCGTTAAACCCGCAAAGCGTTGTAAGCACTATCGACTATTACCAATATACATCACCATTGACCATACCATTGAAGAACAATCACATGAGTTTAAATTATGCAGTAAATTCTGAGCCTTATGATTTAATTGTTAATATTTTAAGACAGTATAGAATATACACGATTGAGGTGTGAGTATTTTTTTTATTTTAAATTTATTTTTATTAAAGAGACGCATCCATAAACATTGATTTGAAAGATTTGACACAAGCAAAAAAGGTTCTATCAAGTCTCCAACTACGAGTGTCTGCAGCATGCACTTATACTGAAATGAAAAAAGTATTGAAAAAAAGTTCATAATTTAAAAATCGCTAAATAATAAGTTGCGGTCAATATACAGAGCTGGAATTTTCGGAATGTACTAGGAGCAATTGTATGTTGGAGCGGAATTTTTTCTTAAAGTGGTTTAAAGTAGAAATAATATAAAACATGTCCACACCGTCTACTCTCCGACGACACAACTGGTTATATTTATTTATTTCGTATGAATTTATACATATAAATGAAGGTAGTTGCTTCATTAGACATAGTATGTTCTGTAGCATACCTTGGATAGTTTTTTTTCAGTTTAAATGTTAAAAAATACCACATAATAGAAATAAAAAATTTAAATATTGCACACAAGAAATAAAACACAAACACAAGAAAGACATATAAGAAATATACTTTTGAACATTGTACATCACGAATAAAATAAGATAATTTAACTTGATAAAGAAAAATGCTTTTATAATAAAAAATATATAACTGCAAATCTTAGTAATTTGGTTGTTTTGACCAATGTTGTTACGATAGCGATCTGGCTGAAATATGTTAAGGATCCGGAGGCGGCGACATCTATATATTTCGTGGGAATTACAAATTTTCGACCACGGCGATAACATAATGGCATCAAATTTTTGGTAATGTGTGGTTGTTCTTACAGTAGAATTGGTTGTATTGTGTAAAATCAGCTCACTTAAGCCAGCTCATACAAGTTGTCATCTCTGTGGCCGCCTTATAAAGACTTCTAAGTGAGACTATAATTTATCTTAATTAATATTCTTTTTAGTTACTGAAAGTGATGCGTGAGAATTTTTTAACGATTAGGTCCATAAAATTGCTCTTACACCACCGAGAAAGGGTATCATGATCTTGTTGTACAGTCAGACTCGTTACGATTAGGGAAATATATTTACAGATTCAGATATTTTCGTCCACATATTTTATAGAAGTATAACAGTTCAGAACATTCGAGAGAACATTAATGAAGACAACAAAGAGAAGTAGACCCAGGTGTGATCCCCGAGGGACACCGGAAGAAATTATAGCTGGTGAAAAGCTATATCCACCGAACGCATTGCATTGGAATCTATCAGTAAGATTTGACTAAATCTACTACAGTAGTCTTCTCTGCGTGTACGTAAGAAATGTACATGTTTTTATAGATATATAGATATGTTAGAATAAATATGAATATCAGCATGTGTAAATATAAAAATGTATATATAAAATATGTATGAGTATATACATAAATTTATTAGTTTACTTTCTAGTTAATGGTAGTGGTAGTAGTAAAATCTTTTGCATTTGTAATTACTATAATCATAGACCAAATTAAAAATAATTTTTCAGTCAATTTATTAAATTTATGTTCCATGAAACAATAACTAATAATATACAACAAATAAAATATTGATTGAAAAAATGCATTACTAAAAACTACCCATATTATATTATGATGTATATAAAATTGTTACATTACATCTTACATTAGGAATCATAAACAAGCCAACAGGATCGATATCAAAGAAAAGACCAGGACGTTAACGGACACATTATGTTAGACGACAGCATACTGGAACGTAAAGTATTTCAAGGGGTGGATCCTATCCACTGGATAGAGCTCTATTATAACTGCGGTTATAGGCTTCAAGTCCCATGATATGAGGCCACTATAGAAGAAGAAGAAAAAATCTATCAGGGTCATTAACGGTCTGTACATAATCTGTATTTACAAATTATTTAAGTAGAATGAATAATAAAATAAATGCGTTACAAATAGTGTAAGTATTGTTATCCATTGCCAGCTTAAAAAACAAATGGCGAAATCGTATAAAGTAGTGAAAATTACAGATTGTTTTAAAATACATCCAGATAATATTTGATTTGCAGAAATATCATACACTATATATCAGGGGCGTACAGTGGGAATATAGCAGCATGACTTTTAGGTGACCAATTATTTGGAAAAAAAAAATCGGAATACAATATATATTTCGTAATATTTCTATCAAAATAATTGTCATCACGACATTCATATTTTGATGTATCCTAGAAATCTGTAGGATGAATATTTGATTTTTTTCCAAAATATACGTTTACAAAAAGTCATGTTTCAATGTTCCCACTGCACACGCCTGCTATATATTATTTATGGTATACATTTATGTCTGTGAATCTCGCCACATGCGTACTGTTTTTTGGTACTGGTTAATCTAGCTGTCATTGAGCAAATGAGTATGCACGGCATATATCAAACACTGTGGAAATATTTAAGTTTTCTCTTTATACTTTATAAAGCTATTTTTAGTTTGAAAAATGTTATATTCTAGTTTGAATCAAGTCGCACTTTATATGATGGAAACGCGTGCTGTACATACATGAAAAATGCAAAATTAGAGTATCGACGTTGTGAGACTTTCCATTATTGTTTTACAATGAAATTCTATTTGATAGATCTTTCTTTAAATTGAGTGCTAGAATATCATTTTCAAAACGTAATTTTGTTGTTTTGAAAATTACGAAAAAAAAATATTGAGGATAAGAATAAAAAGTGCCACTTTGAATATGACATGATACAGGACAACGTTTTTGAATATGATTAACCTGGAGAAAACATATTTTGAATCTCACAGTCCGAATAAGAAAGCTAGTTTATTTTTTCAAAGAAATTAGAGATGTACTCGACACACCGACAAGAAGAATAGTATACTATGCACTGTGTCACTCACTCATTAATTATGCAACTGTCAGTTGGGGTGGTGCAGCTTCTACTATCTTAGATGCATTAAGCAAAGCCCAGAAAATGGTATTGAGAGTTCTTCATAAAAAGCCATTTCGTTTTCCTTCAGAAGAACTTTTCAGAGAATGTCACGTCCTGGACATCAATCAAATATATTTACTCAACACTTTAAAATATTTTTTCCGACATAAACAAGATCACCAAAAAATAACTCACTCACACTCAACAAGGGCACAGGTGAACAGCGAATATCTTGTACCAAAATTCACAAAAACATTTTCACAAAGATTTCACCTCTTCCAAGCACCAAAAATATTCAATACTCTTAACACTACACTAAAAACTTGTAGCCATAGTCTCGCATATTTTTCTTCAAAGGTGAAACTATGGCTGCATGAAAAGGGAAGGAAGCATGTCCAAAACCTACTAAAATCCATGATATAAACTAAATTTGAAAAATACTAATCCTACAAGAACATTTACTTTCATCTTTCTAAAAACTTTTAATTGTTTTATTTTATTTTATTTTATTAAATATCCTATTCAGATCATTTTTTTCCTTTGTCTATAATAGAATTAATTAACACCATTATTAGATTGTAAACATTTAATTATTACTATTACTCAATTTTAATTGGCAATAATATTGATTCACAAATGTTATATAAATACTAAATATTCTTGAACATTATACTACTGGAAGAGCACTGTCTGCTATAATACAGTAAACTACTAGTGTAGCAGGCAGGGCATCAAATCAATTGTAGTGTTTACTTGCTGCCAAGACTCTCAGCAACAATGAAAAAAGCTTAATTTAATTTTGTAAACACTAATTGTAAACTTTGTAAACTTTGTAACATTGAATAAACATTGAATAACATTGATTATCTGGCAAAGAGTGTTAATTTAACAGTTAAAATCTGATTAACTAATTTAAACTATTAATTAACTTGAAAGCATTTGTGTGTTTTTGAAGCATTGGATCAAAATATTATTTTGAAATTCCGCTCTGGCTTATTAATTAGTTACAAACACTTCTGTCTTAATTATATCTAAACTAGCCGTTCACCCATGGAAAATCACGGGACATAATAATCAAAAACGTCCGTTGCGTGTTACTTGGCCCGCGCGCTGGTTGCATGTCACACTCTGATTGAAATAAAAATAAAAATATTAAGTTATAATTCCAACAAGTCACGGACCGACAGATAACGAAATTATTATAATATTTAAATAGCCTTCAAGAGCTGTCAGACATCAATGTGGGCGCAATAGTTATCACCGGGGCTACCATAGCCGACAACACCACGCGGCAAGCAGACACTGTGCATTGGCCACTATTGGCTGTGAATCACCTATCAAAGCTGCCTATCGGGCCGGCCATTGACATCTACCATCGGTGACAGCCGATTGTAGACACCAATGCCGCGCAGCGGTCACCGCCAGCCGCGAATCGGAATAGTCACGCAAGGACTACTACATGCCGCGCAGCGGCCATACATCCGCTTGCAGGGCCTAGCAACTTACCTGCTAGTAGTAATATATTGTCTATGTAAAGTGTTGTAATTTTATATTAGGTCCTTACATATGAAATTGACGTTTAGTATGGGAGGAACATAAAGCCGATTTTTTTTATTATAATATATTTATTTAATCAAAGTATGTACCATTGCTATCTATGCACTTTTGCCATCTCATAGGTAGTTCATCGATCCCTTTACTAAAAAAACCATTCGGACGGGAATCAATAAAATCTTTGAAGGCGGTTTGGACTGCCCCATCGGAGTTGAATTTTTTCCTTTGCAAGAAGTTATCCAAATTTCGAAAAAAATGGTAATCTGTTGCGGCAAGGTCCGGAGAGTACGGTGGATGTCTTAGACATTCCAATTGAAGCTCCTCTAATTTGGTAGCCGTCTGTTGTGCAGTGTGTGGTCTAGCGTTATCATGAAGCAGCAGTGGCCTAGAGCGATTAACCAGCCTCGGTTGTTTAGCAGCTAGCTTTTCCATCATGGTTTGCAGTTGCTGACAATAGACATCTGCCGTAATCGTCTGGCCAGATTTAAGAAAGCTGTAGTGAACGACACCAGCACTAGTCCACCAAACGCTCACAAGTAACTTTTTTGGAGTCAATTTTCGCTTGGGGCATGGTTTGGCTGGTTCGGCAGGGTTCAGCCATTGCGATGAGCGCTTCCGATTATCGTACAGGATCCACTTTTCATCACAGGTAATGATTCGATTTAAAATCCCTTCATTATTGTGCCGGTTGAGTAATGCAACGCAGCAGTCAACGCGCGTTTGTTGATTTGCTTCACTCAATTCGTGAGGTACCCACCTTTCAAGCTTTTTCACCTTACCAATTTGCTTCAAGTGGATTAAAACAGTTTTATCACTAACACCGCAGCCTGCAGCTAACTCGGATGTGGTTTGCGATGGATCCGCTTCCACAATAGCCTTCAATTCTTCATTATCAACTTTGGTCTCCGGCCGTCCACGGGGCTTGTTCTGCAGGTCGAAATTTCCAGAACGAAAACGTTGGAACCAAAAACGCACTGTGTTTTCTTTTGCGGCACCGTCGCCATACACATCATTAATCCTTCGAGCCGTTTCTGCAGCACTGGTGCCACGGTGGAACTCGTACTCGTAAATAACGCGATATTTCAAGTTTTTCATTTTGTAAACTGAGTGACGCAAAGAAAAAAACAATTGAGGAAAAAACAAATGAATTATAATTTTCAAAACACAAATACATGAGTAAATAGCTGTATAAATTTGGATTTGGAATTCCTAACCAAAGAGAAGATATTTGAGATCAAATTTGCCAGTACGGCAAAACGTCAATTTCATATGTAAGGACCTAATATTAAAAGACAATTTAAATAATTAAATTAATAAAATGTATTTATAAAGAAAGACTTTTCGCTTCTTTTGGCCTCTTTCATAACAAGTGTGAATTCTGCAAGAAGTCAGGGCCCATCACGTAAGACCTGACATATTAATTTATCAGATTCTCGGCGTGGTCAAATTCTGAAAGAGAGCGATGTCAGATAATAAATCAAGATATTATTATTCGTTAGTGTAGTGTCGCAGACGGGTTTCTCGGCTCCTCAGTTTAAGGCCTTTAAAGTTGTCTCGAACTTCTTAAGTGACTTCTTCCCGGGAGAGCATACGTCATTCACGCATAAGTTCATGATGAAGTATTATAAATCAATTATTGAAAATTATTAAAAGAGTAAGTGACTGCATTACTTGCGATACTAAGAGATGATACGAATGTGAATGTTTTTAAACCTTTATCTCGCAGACGAGGTTTTGCATATTTAGCAACGACCTCGCTCTGCGCACGCAAATGCACGAAAGAATTTAAAATATTTTCTGGTGCAGATTTCAATTGCCGCAATAATGGTTGGACTTGTTGGATTCCCATGGTCGCAGCTTCACTTTCTCTGCTGAAGGCAACGAGAAAAGTTTTTTTGACGCAAATTTTTACCAAACGCATCCCGTTTGTGTTATTCAAATTGTCATGAGAAGTGTTTTTGTAACGCCGTCTGCCGCACTTTATGGACCTCCGACGTTACATTTTGTACGCTTCGTTTGAGATATAAGTGGAAAAGACTACGAAAAATTAACTTTTTACAAAAATTATCCCAGTAATTACATACAATCGTTGTGAACTTGAAAATTCTCTAAAAAAATTAAACAAACATTTTGCGATCACGCAATACTCAGTCTTCGCAGTGACGTCGCCGTACCTACCTGTACCTGTGTACCAAAAAAGACTGAAAGATCGGTGATTAATTTTTATAACTGTTATTTATTTAAAAACTTAACGAAAAAATAATAATAAACGATAATCGCAGCCTTTCTGGTGCAATTGACAAGAAAATTTGTGTGTTGCCATGCGATTATTTATTTTATTGTTGGGACATAGTAGTACGGATGTGCGGATGGACATAAAGAAATTATATTCTGTAGGACAGTTTACATTTTCAGCTGTTGAATGTTAGTT